>CAWVRF010000024.1:0-50243 GCA_963932465.1 Maratus speciosus | reverse complement strand
AGTATGTATTAGCACTAGAGATGAGGGTCTCATCTCTAGTGCTAATACATACTTTCTGTAGAATATGGGGTGCGAAGCATTCATCACTCATTTACAAGGTTATGCACGATTATATGATGGTCTACGGGTAAAAACTGTTCGCAGCGTATTTCAATTATGTTGCACTATTTCAAACATGATGAAACTGATATACATTACTGAAGCTAACAACAAAATGCTTGCAGTAAAATAGGATGGGGATTGCATTTATCATTCATTTACAGGAACACATAAAAGATTTCGGGAACAAATCTGTATGCGAAGTTTGGCTATTAGGAATGATTGCTGCAAGTCCGTTTTCACTTATGGTATGGTTTTTTAGTTTAACTAAATTTTTGAACACTACATGGTGTGCATAAATTCTATAGAACATATACAGAGCAATTTTTAAATTCGTAAGACACACAGAAAAATTCGTAAGCATTATTGAGAAAGAGCAGGAATTGCTTAAAGATGTTATTTTTAATTTGAGTTATGCAGCTTCAAGTTGTCTTTCAAGCTCAACTACATTTAGTATAATATACTAAGGTAAGTTTACTGCATATAAATAAAATCATATACAGAACTATGCAAAGAACTGGATATATAATCGCCTATGGATATTAACTCATGGAAGCGTAATTTAAGTAGCTTAAGCATTGCTTGAATTAAATTTCAGCATTATTATGTGTCGTGTATTAAAATCTGTATGTCATATACAGGGCTGTACAAAGGAATTTAAGTACGTTTCCCCCTATCGGTAATATTTGATGTTCAGGTTCTTAGTGATCGTCTTTTG
The DNA here is from genome assembly GCA_963932465.1 of Maratus speciosus. Taxonomy (NCBI): domain Eukaryota; kingdom Metazoa; phylum Arthropoda; class Arachnida; order Araneae; family Salticidae; genus Maratus; species Maratus speciosus. The sequence continues at coordinate 49,426 of CAWVRF010000024.1, read as the reverse complement.
TTGGTGGTTAGGTGAAACACTGTATTTCGAAGGCATGGGATGGATTAATACTCGGTCGTTTTCGTCAAACAGTCCTTTCAACTGCTCTAACTCTGGCTTGGAGATTTTTTTTTTTTTTTTTTTGCCTTCCTACCCGATCGCAGTTCTTTTTTGGCCGAGAGTCCCTCCTAGTAACTTTCTAGAACATCGTATGTAGTTCGTTTGGTGACATTTTCGGAAAATAAATAGTTCACGATGGACTTGCTCCTTGATGAATATTGCTTTCATAAAACTTGTACTCAATAATACATAGACACTCCTCTTGTGGCTCTATTATTGGAAAATACAGATTATTTAATGATCTCTTGGCTAATGGCCATGTTCTTATATACCATAGCACAACACTTCACGCGTAAATTTCACCTGATTCGGTTTCCTTTGCTATTTTACATAATTGCAAAGTTTGTGCGGATTTCTAGGAAAAAGTCCTTATCTTTTATAAAATGTTTAATTAGATATATTATTTACCTTATTGAAAGGCTAAGTTTTGCTAAAGCATTCTTGATGTGTTGGAAAGTATTTCATAATCTATGCTTGACTCATGATTTTTCTCTCTTGTTTAATTTTCAAGGGAAGACCATGCTATTTTATTTATTTATTTGCTGATTTCTTTTGCAGAGCGACGCAAAATCGATTCGTCAATTGACCGCAGAAAAAAATTGCGAAATTTGCAAATTAGACTTGGAAAAAATAGATAAATTGGCAAATTAGAAATTTTTTTTAATAATTATTAGTTTATGTACCTAAAGTGTTTACTTATACATGTTTTTATTGTAAATAAAATTTGACAAGCTATTTTAGGTTTGAGTATTTTTTTTAATTCTTTTGAGTCTGACCTGCGATGTCAGATAAATTTTATAAAATATCAAATTCCTTGGGGGGGCATGCCCCCCAAGCCCCCCTCAAATGGCGCCCCTGTGTCACTCGCTCCTCTTTCCCACGACTAAGCGTATTTTAGAATTATCGTTCACATTTGCATTCCCTTTCAATTTTTTTTGCTTCTTTCTAGATTTTAAAACCACGAAAGCAAAGAGACAAATAGTTTCTATCCTCGTCTTGAACGTGTGTTAATTTCACATGAAATTGCAGAACATGCAATAGAGAGAACGGCGTTAAAAAAAAAATCTCCCCCAAACAAAAGTCGTCAAAGTGGGATTATAAAGCCTATTTTTTTAACTTACTATGACTAATACAGATTTTGTAAATATTCTAGTTTTAAAAAAATAAACAACATAATTTTCTTAAAAAAAAGAAAGAAAGAAAAGAAAAGAACGTGGGTGTCTTTTTTTATCACATTTCAAAACTTAGGTGTTATTTTTATGAAACTAAATTAATTGAACTCTGCTTTCACTTCTTTTTTCTTTTGTAAATTTCGATTTTTTGTAAATAATTGTGCTTGAGTCTGCCCCAAGCGGGGGGGTGCCCGGGCACCCAGGGCACCCCCCTGGTTACGCCTATGTTAGACAAGATAAAACAACAAAGAAAATCCGCTTGCAATGATACTGTTTTCTGACCACATGATTTATTGAAATGATGCATACGTCACTTCGATTTCATCCTTCCCTCCCCCCCCCCTCCCCTACCAAACCAAATCAGCGCCTCGTGCAGAATGCAAACGATTGTCGCCGCCCTCTCCCTTTTTAGCTTAAACAAAGAGTTATGGCGACCAAATGACTGAATGGGATAGACGATGTTCGGAATTAAACGTCCGAAGCAAGCAAAAAAATCAGATTCTTTCCTAGTACAATGAGAAAGAAACAATTGCTAACGAATAGAGATTTTTTTTTCTTTTGAATTGTTCTTTTTGGTAAATGTGAAAATTACACTCGGTTTTATATTTTTTCAGATATATACATATATATATCAGTTTTAAACTTTCATAAAACAGTTGCATTTCATTTTTAAAATATCAATTTTTCCGCCTTATGCAAAATTTTGGGTTCGGCGGGACCTTAAAAACGTTTCCGTTTCCGCGTTAGGCAGATTCCGGCTTACACAACATAAATCAATGTTATTTTCTATGGGTTCGCCGGGACTTCGAAAATTTTCCGCGTTAGACAAAATTCCGGCTTGCACAGAGTCCGCCTTAGACAGAATTTACTGTATTACAAAGTTAAATTTTAAAACGATTCTGCATCGAATTTTCTTATTACGAGCAATGCTAAAACATGAACAGGGTTAAAGAGAGCTATTTTCATATTAAGAATGATTCATTATTTAAACCAGCAAAACATTTCAATGTGATTTTCAGCGAAAAGTAGGGTATAATTAAGAGGCTATCTGAAAAGAACCGCTCACTAATGTTAATCCTATGGAAGAAAATTTTTAAAGATATGTCGGTTGCATTTCAGTATTTTGAAACAATTTTTCTTGCATTGGCTAGCTGAGATCGATCTGTACAAAGGGCATTTTTTACTTTTTCGATTTTGTTTACAGATATTTTTAATGAGGACACTTTCATTTTCGGAACCGGTTTCGAAAATGAAAGCATCCTCTTGAAAAAACTGCATACAAAATTGAAAAAGTAAAAAAAGGCAGATGTAGAGATGAATCTCAGCTATCCAATACAAGAAAAATTGTTTCAAAATATTAAATTGCAAACGAGATATCTTAAAAAATTTCTTCCATAGGATTAGCATTAGCGAGGGAATCTTTTCAACTGACTGAAGTAACCCCTTAAGAATGAAATCCCTTTCTTACCAAGGGTGCCATTTCAGAACTTTCTTGGGAGGGGGGGGGGGGTCTTTCAGGGCTGTGGCAAAGCATTGACAAGGGTAGGGTTTGGAGGCTGTACCCCCACCCCCTCCCCAAACGAGAAATGTTTACTGAATCATGGATACAAAAAAAAAAGTAAACTTCAAATACAAAACTGCAAGGAACCTATGAAAAATTCAGTTTTTGACAAATTTCCGTCTTATCAGGTATAATTTTAAGATATTGACAATAACAGGGTTCGCACGGTTCTTTGAAACTCCTTACATTTTTCAAAATTAATTTTTGGTGCTTAAAAGTACTTATTTTCATGCAAAATCTGCAAAAAGTCCTTAAAAGTGCTAAATTTTACTCTCGTATTATTTCCTTATGGGGGGGGGGGGTGAAACTCTTTTGCCTTTCTTTGAATTCCTGACGTTTTTTTTTTAAATCTTAATCTCCCCTACCTCCCCTTATTCAGAAATTTCACTTCCCTTCTTTTGCTCCTACCACCACAATACCAAAGTTTAAAATCTTTAAAAAGTTACTTTATAGTGAATAAATAATCAGTTCTAAATTTCATTAACAATTCATTCCATAACAAACATTTCATTAAAATTTCATGTGAATTTCAACCTCTCAAAAATTTGCTTCCCCGCTTTTCTCCCCCCCCCCCCCCCAATAGTACTCAAAGTTTAAAAACTCTCTAAAACTGTCTAATTAAAAAAAAAAAAAAAAAAAAAAAAATTCTGCTGTATTTTTCATTTTATTGTCACAAAAAAAATAATCGATCATGAAGATTTCTCTTTCCACCCGAAATTGGCATTTTCTCTTCTCCCTCACCCCCACTTTAAAGAGCACTAAAGAATTTAAGGGCACAGTTCGCCTTCAACCAGTCAAAAATGCTAAGAAAACTGATTCAACAGATCAGTCAAGCAAGTGACAGATGTTACATAACAGTTCTTAAAAAATAAATAAATTAATTAATTAATTAATTTAAAAAAAAGCAATGTAACAAATTACAACGACCATTTGGAAAATGATTTTTTCAAAGACTAAAATTTAAAACATAAAACATCGCACGGAATTGATCAAACATTACGTACGCCATGAATTAAACATTAATAGTGTTATTACACGTAAAAATTGCAAGCGACAAAAATCGCCTGCGACTCGTCAGATTTCCTGAAACTTGCGTATTATCCAAGCATTTCATTGGCTGTTCGGGGAAAGACTTTTCCATCGGCAGATTTCCAAGAAATCTGACGACCCATTTTAAAGGAAATTTCATTCTTAAACATCCCACAATATTACTTTTTACACCATCGTATACAGAAAAAATATACTTTTAAATGCAATTTGTTTGAAAACTGTATCTCAATTTGTTTCCGAGTTATTAATTTTTTTTTTTTTTTTTTTTTTTTTTGTTTGTAGTTTTTATTACTTTTTTGTCATAGTGGCAACAGAAGTATCCATCTCTGTTGAAAGTAAAGGGAAATACAGATTACTGTATAGACCAATCAGAAAATGAATAAAATGCGGATTCAGCCAATAAAACGCCTCAGATATGTTTTTGATTTTCTACCCTAACAGAGAACAATAACCATTTTTCCAAATGGTTAAAAAAAATTCTTGTTACAGAGTAACAGTAAAAATCTTAATTTGTTACCAAGTTTGTTTGTTTTTTAATAAAAAAGTAATGAAAAATTATGTATAGATGTAGAAGAAAGAGTCTACACAAATACCGCCAATTCTAAATTTAAAGTTAAATATTATTTATGAGCTAATCATAATATCAAACTGTCAAAACAGAGACAAGTTAATTATGATTTACATCCTAAAATGTAGTCACCAATTCCTTATTTTGACTCCAATTTAAATTTATATTCTAAACATAATTATTTACTTTGATTTATTGATCTGTTCAGTTTTGAATTCAAGGGGTGGTCCGGGGGGAACTCTTTATCCCGGAAGATTTGAGATTTTGTGTTTTCAGTGGTCATAAAGTGCAATCTCCCCCCTCCCCCCCCGGAACTCTGTAATGTCCCCCCCCCCCACACACACACACCGGGAAAAAAAGAGTCTGAATTCAACACTGATAACTTTGATTCTGGGAAAATTTTATTAGACTTTATGATTTTATTATAATTCTAGATTGGGATACTCATTTGTTGTTTATAATTTGATTCCTAGATAATCTAGCATACTAGCCTGAAATGTTTATCCTATAAAATAAAATGATGTAATGGTGCAATTCTTGATTCTGATAGGAAATATTGGCTCATAATAAAGATTTATTACTTTTATAAAGATTTTAAGATCGTTTAATATGTTTTATGATTTGGCAATAAGTATATTGTGTCAACAAAGATTAATTTCTTTTCGAAATCTACTATTTTATAAATACAGTAGAACCTCTTTTATCCGAAACTCTCGATTAGAGGTCTGCACGGGCCCGGGCTTGGCCCGAGGCCCGTACCCGGCCCGCGGGCCGGGCCGGCAGAATTAGGACAATTTTTTCAACGGGCCGGGCCAGGCCGACAGACAAAATAAACGGGCCGGGCCGGCAAAAATTTAATCGGGCCTGTCGGCCCGATATAAGAATTTAAGCTAAGAATCAGATAGAATACGAGCCATTTTCAATGAATATGATTTTCTCGAGAAGTATAAATGTGCGTCACGAGCCGATGCGAGTTTAACAACATCAATACAGAAATGTCCATCGTAGAGATCGGCATCGTACAGTTACAAGATGTCTGATTCCGAGTTAAAAAAAAATTTTCAGCAGACTCGTGCCGGGACGGAACTAGTCTTAATCGATCTCAGGATGTGTAGAACAGTCATTGTGTTTTGTAGTATTAATAGTGATAATGAAGTTCTCTTAACAGTATCTTTGGAAATATACCTTAAGGTGGTTCTCATAGTCACTGCTCAACAATGCGAAGCTTTCAGATACATTTTCTGACAAAATTTTTAACTATAAAGGCATAAAATTGACAGGCCTGCCTATTGAAGGCATTTGGAAACGAATAGCTTTTTCCATATTTGATAAATTACTTACAGAGATAACAGAGATTCCTGTCACGTGACTGTACGTTTTTCTCCTTTCCTGTGCTACCGCTTCCGGATATTCGATTCAAAACTCTAACTTTGACAGTATTTTCAGAAAGATATATTGCTTTTATCTATGAAAAAAAAAACGACATTTACATAGCTTCTGAATAAGAATACCTGCCAATCTTACGCTTAAGGCTGTTCCCAAATCCAAAGGGTCAACTTTCTGACATAAGTTTTAATTCATTTTTGTTCGGAAACGCATGAAACTAGAAGGTGTTGTTATTCAGAAACTATGTCATCGAACTGTTTTTTACATTTTCTTGTAAACGCAATAGATCTTTCAGAAAATACTGTTAAAGTTAGCATTTTGAACTGAACTTCCAAACGAAAGAAGAAAATCCAGCCAGTAAGGGGAGAAAAATGCCGTGTCACATGATCAAAATCGCTTATAATTCAACAGGTAATTGATTCATCAAAAAATGGAAAAAACAGTTCGATTCCAAATCGCTTCCCTGGTCAGGCTTTCCAATTTTACATCTTTCCGTTAAAAAATGAATTTGTAAATGTGTCAAAACGTTTTGCGTTTGTTGAGCAGAGCAGTTGAGAACATCCTTAAAGAAAAGAATTCATAAATGTGTTGAAATGTAACTCCTTTGGATTTGAGAAAACCCTTACAAATGAGAGAAATATTTTCACAAATCTACTTTTTTATTATACAACTTCAAAAGTTATCATGTTTTTAATCCTTTATTCTGAACTACATTAATCTTTTAATGAATCCTTATTTCCATTTTGAAATGTCTGTAGACACGATGACTAAAACACTGTAAGTAATCGTTAATGTTAACTACTGTGTGTTTTCGGTTTTGCGAACATCATAGTAATGTAAAATATACTGTAAAATGTTCCCATAAATATGTATGTAGTATTCATTAAAAGAATCTTAATTGTATGTTGAGAAAAAAAAAAGATTTTTTTTTTTTTGTAGAAATTGTGTCGGGCCGGGCCGGGCCTGTTTTCACTGATTTTTGTATGGGCCGGGCCGAGAATTGTAAAAATGCAAACGGGCCGGGCCGGGCCGGGCTCGGGCCGAACTTTCAATTTTTACACCGGGCCGGGCCAAGATAGCTTTCGTTTGGGCCCGGGCCTGGAAATTCCGCCCGTGCAGACCTCTACTCTCGATTAACCAAAATCCACTTTAAAAGCCTTTTTTTTTCCCCCTCTCACATTCTTTATGTGCAAAATCCATTTTTGTAAACTACCATTTTCTTGCTACTAACTTTAAACTACCATTTCGGTCCTTTCCGAACTACGAGTTACGAGTACATATAAATATTTTCGATCCCTTTTCTTAGAGTTCCTTTGAATTTAACTTGAGCTCCCGTAAGCTGCGGAGTAGAACGAAGAAAACGAATAAATTAGCAATTCTGCAAGCTTTTGAATGTTTTGCAAAATGTTTGGCATAGCTGGAGCAGCAGAAAGACTCTGATACTGATGAACTAATACTATTAAAAAAACTGCGTGATAGAGCTTCAAAGCAGAGGCAATCCATACTGCGATAACCAAAACATTTTTTCAAACCCTTGTGATCTATGTAAAAAGTACCTACTTAATATCAAAATTAAAATTCCGGTTATTTATTCTTATTTCTATTTTGCTATTGCTTTACCTTTATTAAGCACTTGTTACCATCGAGGCTAACGAAAAAGACAGGCTAGCGCGGTGGGTCCGATTCTTCTTTTTTTATAGACCGCTGGAGTCACGTGATGCTCGAATGCACCAATGAAGGTGTGCAAAAAGAGCATCACGTGACTCCAGCGGTCTGTAAAAAAAGAAGAATCGGACCCACCGCGGTAGCCCGTCTTTCTCGTTAGCCTCGGTTACCATAATATGAAATATTGCATATATTTCGCCCTTAATCTTAAAATGGAAGCATTCTCGATTATCCGAAAATTTCGATTTTCCGAAAGAGGGTCGGTCCCAATTACTTCGGATAATCGAGGTTCTACTGTACCAATAAGTGTTTAAGATTGTTATGATGTAGTTTTAATTATTGGTGTGATATCGTTTGATATCGCATATATTATTCTTTAGAGGTAATTGATATGATCCCTATATAGTTAAAATTGAATATTAACTATCACGATAAATATGCGCCGTTCTATTTCTTTTTGCATATCCATGTTTTAAATTAATCTACTTCCCTTTTACATATTACTTCAACGTTCCCAGAAAAATCTCTCTGCTCTTTTCTTTAAGAAAATAAAAAAAAATGATTATTATTCACGGCCATTTCATTTCGAAAGATAGATTCTTTTCGCATTGCATCTGCCTATGCAATTTCTCTGTCAAATTGTTAATTGGATGCTTTGCCTAGAGGTAGTCAAAACTTTGGTTAAACCAGCCGTTAGATAAATAATATCCAGATGTACTTCTTTTTCCCTCCAACATCCAACAATCCTCATAAATGAAAGGGAAATATAAACTTCTTCTATTTAGAGATCGTACAATTTGTGGTTTCTTGATTACGTGTGGTATTGAAACTGTGTCTGATTGTTTAAGGCCAGAGGTCACGGACGAACACTTTCCCTTGTCAGACAAATAGATGATTCAGGCAACAGATAAAACTCATTTATTTTTGTTTTATTTTAGCGCAGCGATATATATTTTTTAGGGTTTCCTTCATCTGACGAAACCCTATTCGTCTCGCTCCTCTGTCTGTCTGTCCGTCACAGAGCCCGTTCTCAGAAACTATACATGTTGGAGACTTGAAATTTTGCATACGTATAGCTGAACACCACACATCATACGACAAATCATAAAATTTTGAAAAAGTCGCACATTTAACCCTTTGGGCTCCTACATGTGTATTTTAAACAATTCTTTCTAAGTGAGCCTCTAATTAGGTTGGAGGCATGAAATTTTGCATACTTATAGCTGAACACCTCACATCAAACGACAAATCATAAAATTTTGAAAAAGTTGTAAATTTAACCCTTTGGAGTCTCACATGTTAATTTTAAACAATCCTTTCTAAGTGAGCCCCTAATTAGGTTGGAGGCGTGAAGTTTTACATACTTATAGCTGAACACCTCACATCAAACGACAAATTATAAAATTTTGAAAAAGTCGTACATTTAACCCTTTGGGCTCCCACATGTGTATTTTAAACAATTCTTTCTAAGTGAGCCCTAATTAGGTTGGAGGAGTGAAGTTTTGCATACTTTTAGCTGAACACCTCACATCAAACGACAAATCATAAAATTTTGAAAAAGTCGTACATACCTCACATCAAGCGACAAATCATAAAATTTTGAAAAAGTCGTACATTTAACCCTTTGGGCTTCCACATGTGTATTTTAAACAATTCTTTCTAAGTGAGACCCTATTTAGGTTGGAGGTGTGAAATTTTGCATACTTATTGCTGAACACCATTATGCGACGAATCATAAAATTTTGAAAAAGTCGTACATTTAACCCTTTGGGCGTATTTTAAGCAATTCTTTCTAACTGAGCTCCTTATTAAATTGGAGATTTGAAATTTTGCATACTTATAGCAGAACACCTGAGGCCAGGCGACAAATCATAAAATCTTGAAAAAGTTTTACGTTTAACCCTTTGAGCAACCACTTATGTATTTTAAGCAATTCTTTCCAAGAGAGCCCCTAATTAAGTTGGAGACATGAATTTTTGCATACGTATAGCTGAATACCTCAGACCACACGACAAATCATAAAATTGTCAAAAAGTCTTATATTATTTACTCCTCCGGGATCTAACTTGTATATTTTAAGCAATTTTTCTAACCTCCGCCTTTTTCACTCGGGGAGCACTTTTCCAACTTTTGCCGACACTCCTTTGACCATTCTTTCATATTATGCACCATAGCCTTACATATTTTAGTTCCACTTTTTACCACCAAGGGCGCCTACTTATCTCGGGTGCTATGGGCCCAATCCCTTCGACTAATATATCAACGGATAGTATGTAAAACGGAGTTTCGTTCGCTTAGAGGTTTGTTTAGACTAGAGTGCGCCCCTGGTTGCGAAATGTGGAACTAACAGATTTTTCAAAAGGATAAAGTGTTTTGAAAGGAATAGTAAACGAAACCCTCTGTGCGATCTGTGATCACACTTACCCGCTTGTTTTTAGGATAAGGGAGACACAGAAAAGTTTTATTCAATTATTTATCATTAAAATTTATACGAAAAAAAAAAGTAAAGTAAATTATTTAACGTTTTATTATCAGTGTTTCTTTTTATAAAACTTTTTGGATATTCTTTATTTACAGGTATGTTTCTTTTTATTTATTCATTATTATTTTAGATTGGTACTGTTTTCGTTTATAAAATAACATCTAAGTTTGGGGAAAAAAAACTGACGTGCTTTATTTTAAAGATTATTTTCCTTTAAATTTTTTTTCACTTTGTAAATTAGATAACACTACAGATTTCTTTTTTATATTCATTTTATGAAATATTTTAGTAATAAGAAAAGTTTTTTCTGTACATTAAACAATGTTAAGTTCTGCGTGATAATGAGAACTATGAATGAAACAGATAACAAAAAATACTGTTAGCAATATGGGTATTATATTAAAGGGATTTTAAAGATTTTAAACACATTTAAATTAATTATTTTCAAATTTTTATTACTTTTATTTTTTTTATTATTCCTTGTGAGATTTAAAGTTTATGATTAAAATTATTGAAAATTTTGATGTAGACATACTGCATGCGCGTTAAAATCGTAACAACTAAGGTAACGGTAGTTTTTGTTTTCTTAGTCGTAATGGCCAAATCAGTCAGTTATGCCAGGGTCGTACTGGCAAAGGAGGGCACTGGAGAGGGCGGTGGCAAAATGGATAAAAAGGGCGCCGATTGCCTTACAAAAGGGCGCAAATTCTTATATATATATATACACATACACACGCACATACTATATAAATTATGTATAAAAAATCCCTTTAAAAATATATACGAGTATATTGCTATAGCGAAAACTTTATTCCTAAAATAACTATGACACCCAAATTAGTATTTTACACTATAGAAATGTAATATGCACAAAAATAGTTCCCCGCAAGACATTGCACTTAAATAATTCTGATGTTAGACCAGTGTTGCCAATTTAGAGGTATTTTTTTCCACCACACTTTTCTAAGAAAGCTATCTCTATTTTCGAATTTCGCTCACCTTATCTAATGAGTTAATTCAAAATTTACCCCGAATATCCGAATAACAATCTCCATACAATTACCTCCAAATGGAAAATAAAATATTAAAATAAAACAAACAAAAACAATTTCGTTTGGTCAAAACTCAAAAGTGCAAAACATTATTTAATATAATTCAATAATATTTTATATAATACAATCTCTAGAATACAAATACTAATTATGGTGTATAAAATTTCAGGAAAGTTATTTTTGTTCACGGCAAGAATGACGTCTATTTTACGTGAATTATTTTAAAAATGTTTTATTTCTTTATTTTTTCAACATTCAAAAGATATCATAGAGAAGACCCCCCCCCCCCGCCTTTCCGCAAAGTATATTTACAAAGATAATTTTAACCGAGTTATTTTCTTCTGATGGACTGGTAGCTTCCATTATTATGAAACAGCTGTTATAAATGAAGTGTTAGGTGAAGATGAAAGAGCAGTCGTAAAAAGTTAGAACTCTGATTTTCTGATCAGAATGAGAAGGGGAAAAAAATGGGCATTTTTTTTTCTATTATGGCCATTTTTTTTCCATTCTGATCAGAAACAAAATTATGGCCATTTTTTTTTTCATCCTGACCAGAAAAAAAAATATGGCCATTTTTTTTTCCTTTTCTGACCAGAAATTCAGAGTTCTAACTTTTTACGACAGCTCTTTCATCTTCACCTAACACTTCATTTATAACGGTTGTTTCATAATAATGGATGACACCAGTCCATCAGAAGAAAATGATCCATTCCAAAGGTATAAGTTCGATTGAAAAAATCTATATAATACTTTGAGCAGAAAGAAGAGGCTACACCTGCAATTTTTATGACACTAATAGAATCCCATAGCTGCCAATGTGTACGGTTTAGTTACCTCTAAAATTTAACACAATTTTTTGCCATATTTAATCGTTGACAATTGTTAGACTTTTTAAACTGAAATTCCGGAAGTGACAGCCAATTTTTCACTTGTGACGACATTTCTGTGGCTTCTTGGTAAAACTTGGCTAAAAGTGCTATCTTTGACAACATTTTCTGAATGAATCTTTGCCTTTATAAGAAAATGGGAAACTCTTTAATTTCCTGGTATCTGAAAAAAATCGGCAAATTTTATATTTTTACGAATATAAATGAAAATTTTTTGTATTTACGAATGGAAATGACTTCGCGAAAGTATCAGAAAAGTAGTTAGTTTGGATTTGGGAATAGCTTTCAATATAAAAAATTCTCATAACGAGGATGTGATCGCCTCTCAACCTCAACCCAAAAAAGGAAATCCATGACCCCCTCTAAATGATGAGCTGAATCCGCCCTTGGCTTTGTCGATTATTGATTGATTAAAATCTTGGAAACGGAATCGAAAAAAATTCCACTTTTTACAGGATCCTTATGCCATATCATCTTTAGATTCTTTTATGTTTTGTCATACGCCAGACAGGATGATTTTAACAAAACCGTGCAAAACGCAGATGCGAGAAAAATCGACAAACAAAATCTTCATTTGGCGCCCGGGGCACATGCCCCCTCTGCCCCCCTTAATTTCGGCCCTGCTTTCAAATGAGCAAACTTACAAAGGTTGTGCCCAATAATGGAGTTGTTTCTGTTTTTCAAAGGTCTTGTTCCTTTTTACCGCGATTCATGTGTGTACGCAGGGTAGGGGGGGGGGGGGCAGAAAATCTTTGGAAAAGTAATACATTCTTTAAAAGTATTAAGTTGAATGTATTATTTTGAAAAGTAGTATTACTTGAATTTTATTGCATGATAGTTTTGTTTTAAAGGTTTTCATTAAATTTCATTATAACTGCTGACTGCTTTACTTGGCTCAAAATACCTTTTATTGCCCACCAGAAACTTTTTAATCGAACTGTCTTTTATATTCTTTGAGAAAAACAAAAGATCTTTCAGAAAAGGCTGTCAAATGTGGCGTTTTGAACCGAATTTCCGGACGCGACAGTGGAGGAATAGAAAGAAAACGAGACAACAATCAATTTTAACTCAAGATGTAATTAATTTAAAGAAAAGAATCTATTGTATTACAAATCACTTCAATAACCAAGCCTGCAAGTCTCATTCTTTTATGTAGAGTTTGGCCGAATATTCGGTTTCATTTTCGTTTTCAGCCCAAAATCCTAGTTTCGGCGAAAATACTGCCGTATATTCGGTATTACTATAACTGCCCCTCCCTAGCCTCCCCCAAACGGCACTCCCATTCAAAGAGCCGTACATACTATATATTCACATACAAGGGGATAAATCTAGAAGGTATTACTAATATTGATTAAATTAGTTATTTTTAAATTAAATTATTTTTTAATATATTTTTTATGTTTATAGCACCTTATATTTAATTAATTTTATTTCAATCAAATTATTTTTAATTAATAATTATGTACTGCCGTTTCTACGCAAAACATTATTCAGATAACATGCGTATATGTATGTTTATGTTACTTACTTTGAATTTATTTTTAAAATAGTTTCGCTTTCGTTTTCAGTCGATACTAGGAAGGTAACCGAAATTCGGTTTCTTTCGAACACTATTTTTATGTTTGTAAATGAGCAGAATTTTTCGCATTATTGAACGTTAAAAAATATTTTTTTGAGAACCGCTTTAAGGATTTACACGTAAACATAACTTATAAATTTCGGAAAATCGAGTTTTTATTTTAGCAGCTTTATCAACGGAATTGAGACTTCTTTATGTGGCCAGAATCTGGAGTAGACAATTCTATGTAAGTAAAAAAAAAAAAAAAAAAAAAAAAAAAAAAAATACAATAAGCATTCTATTATAATTATAACATAAAACTGAAACTAGTTTTTTCTCAAAATTGCATTTTTTAATAGATGACCACGGCGCGATTACTTTAATAATACTGAATTGTTTCACTTCTAATTTTGGCAGCTTTTTTTCTTATATAATTATGCAGTGCATTAAGGATTTTTTTTTCAATCATCAAAAATCAGCATTTTTCTACGATAAAAGTTGAATACCCTCTTCAAATAATCAGCATTAAAAAAGAGAGAGAGAGAGAAAGAGAGAGAGAGTTTTTCATAATTTCCACCCTTTGTCTCCTCTAGTCACTAAAATAAGTCATATTTAATTAAAAATTACTGTTTATTTTAATTTCAGATAAGCCAAATTTAAACTACAATGGTCGTCGCAACTCTCTCTCACACACACACAAAAAACCAACAACAGCGCGTCGTGTCGCGCATGTGCCGTATGTTAATGGGAAAATACTTCCACATCCGCTTTCTATTTTCTCCAGAAAAATAGAGAGCTCCAGAATACGGTATGATAAAAAAAAAGTGTCACATCTGGTATTACTACAGAAACCACTGGGTATCTATAGAACCGATTTGAAACCCGCCGAAATGGTAATTTGTCTTCTTAGGAACTCCTACGTTACTGACTAACAGCATTGAAAACTGATCACAAACACATCTGCACTTCTCTTTACTTATATTTATCGATTCTTTTGTAAAAGGACTTTTACAATTTTAGTGGTTTATCTATTTATTTTAATTACATATTTATTTTTCAATTTATAAATCGGGGCGGTGTTTGAAGTAAGAGGTTAAGCAGATCCGGTTTAAAAAAAAAAAAGCTTTTAGATATTGGCTTTTTCGGATGCTAAACATATTATCCAATTTTTAAATAGATATGAAAAATTAACATTTTCTTCTTTCAAAAGCAAAATTTACATAAGTTTCCATTGCAAAATCATGTGAAGAATTAGTCTTGCGCCCTTGGCGGTCTAACACTTATACTATCATTAAGAAATTATAGAATGCTCCACTTTGGTAGAACTAAGGGCATCAATTTATGTGTGTATTTGTGGGGAGTGTGCTTGCTATTACAAAAACACGATACTAGTTTTTTTCAAGTTATTTTTGCAGAGGCGCTGAAAAAAATCTGACCAAGTGACCAAGGGCGCCATGATTACAAAAACACGGTATTAGTTTTTTTAAACTTATTTTTACAGAGGCGCTAAAAAAAATCTGTCCAAGGGCGCCATGATTACAAAAACACAATGATAGATTTTTGAAAGGGATTTTTATAGAGGCGCTGAAAAATATCTGACCAAGGGCACCATGATTACAAAAACACGATATTAGTTTTTTAAAACTTATTTTTACAGAGGCGATGAAAAAAATCTGACTAAGGGCGCCGTAATTAACAAACACGATATTAAGTTTTTCAAATTTATTTTTACAGATGCGCTGAAAAAAATCTCTCTAAGGGCGCCATGATTAAAAAAACACGATAATAGTTTTTTCAAAATTATTTTTACAGAGGCGCTGAAAAAATCTGACCAAGGGCGCCATGATTACAAAAGCATGATATTAGTTTTCTGAGTTATTTTTACAGGGCGCTGAAAAAATCTCACCAAGAGCGCATTGATTACGAAAACACGACATTAGTTTTTTGAAAGTTATTTTTACAGAGGCGCTGAAAATAAATCTGACCAAGTGCGCCATGATTAAAAAAACGCGATAATAGCTTTTTAAAAGGCATTTTTACAGAGGCGCTGAAAAATATCTGACCAAGGGCGCCATGATTACAAAAACACGATATTAGTTTTTTAAAACTTATTTTTACAGAGAGGCGCTGAAAGAAAATCTGTCCAAGGGCGCCATGATTACAAAAACGCGATAATAGCTTTTTAAAAGGCATTTTTACAGAGGCGCTGAGAAATATCTGACCAAGAGCGCTATGAAGACGTTTTTTTGCTAGTGAAGAGATGGCCGTTTTGCGTTGACAAGGAAGCGAAAATTAAACACCAGGTCCTATTAAAAAAAACTCCAATTCGGGTAAACGAAGACTTATTTTATTTCATGATGAAAGTCCAAGGGAGAGGTACAAGGGGAAAGCAATAAGGAGCCTCTTTTAAGACGTCATCACGAGGCTAGAGACAGAGCAGGAATCTCGAATATACAGTTATAACTTTCTTGCTTGGCGGACTACCATATCGCCAATCTAAAAGTATTTTTGCGCCATGCACAAGAGGCCAAGAGAAACATTGGCTGATATGTTCGCCAAAAACATACGGTAGGCTTCTACCATATTAATTGTGTAGGGGGGGGCAGATTGTGGGCTGCAAACATTCCTGAGTCATGATAGACGCAGACTAATCTGTACATTGATACAGCTGCGGTTAAATGTAAAAAAATAAAAAGTGTTTCTGGAAAAGGCCTAGTAACAGATCGAAATCGTTAGGCGAAAGGGCATGAGAATGTATTTTTCTAGAGCAGATGTTAGATCAAAGCTAAACCGCTTTACCACAAAAATGCAGAATTGCCATACATCTGAACAAACGGGTGTGAAACGAAGATAATTCTAATGAATAGATTGCATGTAAAGTGATTTTAAATGATGAGTTATATTCATGCCCAAATAAGGAAATGACCGAAGTTAAAATGCTTTTGAAACTAACAGTCAGCGGTAACGAGTTTTCTACAAGGTTAAATCGTATGTGTGTGAGACTCACAAAGTGAAAATGGAGAGTGATTCACTGATTTTATTTTATTAAAGAGATGAGTAACTAGAATAATTTAATTTAAATGTGCAGGGCCATTAATACAATCGCTTTAGTTTTTAAAGGTTGAATTTAATTTAGGGGCTGCACTGTTTGACTATATTGCACTAAAATAAATAAGTTATTAAACAGAATTTTAATTGAAACTGTCTGGGGGGGGGGGGGATGGAATGTAAACATATATAATGAGATAATCGTTATATATATCACCTGGGACACCGCAAAAAAAAAAAACTTTTGTTGACCCGTGTGCATGGGCAAAACAGCAAGAAAAATAGTTACACATATAAATATATTTTCAAAACATAAAAGTTTTTTTTTTTTTTTTTAAAGTTGCTGTCATGAAAACAAAAAAATCTCTTTCATCAATAGTTCAACAGTCCTAAGAGATTTTATGAATTAATATTTTTTAAATTAAGTTTATGGATCTCCACCTTCAGTAAAATTTTCTTCAAAATTGCATACCATGGTATATTTTTTTTTAACTGAGTCGACTCTGACAGCAAATATTTAAGCAGCATATAACTAAGCCATCATCAAAATATTGATCCTGATTCGGATCATTTTATGAAAAAACACAAGTAGTAACAATAAAAATATAATATATAAACACAAATGCAACACTAGAAGCAAAGAGTAAATAATAAGTGAAATGTGTAATTTTAAACTAATAAGCAATTGTAATATGATTTAAGAGAAATTGGACATGATTAAAAGAAATGTAATGTTTATGCATGCAGCATAGGATGACAAAAAAAAGAGGTGCCTGAAGCACGCCCATGAAAATGGTGTCACCCTGAATCTTGTGTAGACCACAAGTATTATGGCGTCGGCTTAGGGCTTCCGCCTTATGTGAGGAGGGAGTTTTGAGACTCATACAGCGCCCGCTTATATGAGTCCCTGCTCCTCCGAAGACGCTAGGGGTCCTCTAAAGGAGCACACGTCGGTTTACAAGCAAACAATGATTTTTTGTGAGTTGGAACACCAATTCCAAGGGGTTGTCTCTCAACACAATGAAGTTTTGGACCCTAAGGGCAATAATTTTGAACGGGAACAAAACATTCGAAAGGGAGAATTAAAAAAAAATAGATATATGTCACATATATATCAAATCAAAAAGGGGTAGACAATCCTAGAGTGAAGAGAGACATAAAAAAATGAAAAGTCATAATCAGGTTAAATGATGCACAAGTCGTATAATTAGAAGGTAACTAACTGGTTGACAAGAAAATGTTATCAAATTACATGTGAAAAAAAAATTTTTTAAATAACTACAATTATTAAATGTGTTAGTTATCACTGTTACCTGAAATGTAATCGTAAAAGAATAAAATGTAAAATAAATGTTAAACTGTAAATACTAGTTAAGTGTATATAAATAACATAAAAGTGTACAGTAAAATGAAAAGAGTGTAAAGTGATTCAAAATATTGTTCACAAGAGATCTTCGAAGCATACAGTCATGGGCCAGCCATAATGTTGTCAAAGATCTGTTGCAAGCAACATACATACAACCTAGGCCTCTGGTTGTACACTTAGCTTCACAATACATGTCATAAGAAAAAAATGTAAACAAAAGTATATTATTTTCTGTTTCTTAAATTATATGTATGTGGTTGATAAACATTAGGGAAATTGTGATTGTTTAAGTGACTTGTAGCATCGAATAAATGTCCATATCGAGGTGGTGCAAGAGGTAACCTATCAATGTGTACACGAAATGCTGTATTATCAGCAGCATATAATCTCTTGATCGAGAATGACACAGGTGAATGTTTGAAAGTTACAATGTATGGTCCAGTGTATTTAGGTTTGAATTTATCAACAGATTTTAAGTACACAATATCTTTGAGACAAATGGTTCTTAATTTAGCTTTTTGACCGTAATGTTTATATCTTTTATCCTGTGCTGTTTTAATGTTAATGTAAGCCTTGTCATATATTTTGTGTAAATCTTCAAGTAGTTTATGTATTTCAGTATGTTTATCTAGAAAAGGTTGATTGCTATTCTGATCAAAAGTGTCAAAAATTAATGAAAGTTTACGTCCAAAGTGCAGAAGATTAGGAGTGAATAATGTAGTTGAATGTTTTGAACCACTATAGAGCGACATGTGTATAAATATTGCATTTTCAAATGAGTGACCTTCTTGCAAAAGTATATTAACAGAGTATTTGATTGATTTATTTATTCTCTCCGAAAGAGCATTGCTTTGTGGCCTCGAAACAGAGCTGTGAAGTACCTTAATACCTAGAGTATCATTAAAAATGTTGTATATTTGAGATGTATATTGGGGTCCTGAGTCTGATAAGACAACAGAAGGTCTCCCAAAGGTGGTTATGTAAGAGAATAAACATTTAACGACTTTAGCTGCAGATGTATCATTAAGTGGAAAAAGTTCAACATGTCTTGAAAAGTGATCTGTAATAGTTAAAATATGTTTACCATTAGAAAAAGGTCCAACGAGATCTGTACTAATGGTATGGCCAGGATATCTGGGCGTGTAGGTGGGTTGTAAGGGTGCAGGAGGGGTTTGATGATGTTTACATTGAAGACATTTGACACATGAAGCTACAAAGTTTAAGGTGTCAACATACATGCCTTTCCAAAAGTATCT
Organism: Maratus speciosus; assembly: GCA_963932465.1. NCBI lineage: Eukaryota > Metazoa > Arthropoda > Arachnida > Araneae > Salticidae > Maratus > Maratus speciosus. The sequence goes on along the minus strand of CAWVRF010000024.1, from coordinate 30,276 downwards.
TGATGATAGGAACTCATAAGTTTTATTAAAACCAAAGTGAGATAAATGAGAGATTGTTAAAACTTTGCTTTTAAGAGAGTTAGGAACAACAATGTGATATGAAAAAGTGTTATTAAGATTATTTTCTTTTTTTAACATTAAAACTTTCGAATCAGGGTGTATGAAGTAATTAGGATATTTTTGAGAAGGTCCTTTCTTTAAAATATCCTTGTAAACAGTGGACAAGGTGGTGTCATTTTTTTGTTCAGTGCAGAAAGTTTCATTTGAAATTTCTAATAAAGGATCTGGATTTGTTTGTTTACCAGATACAAGATAGTTTACATATTTCTTAGTGGCACTTGAACATGAATTATTACTGTCTGGTGTATCATAGTCAACAATAGGTAATGGTTGAGGGTCATGGATAAGTTCAGGGTTAGTATCCAGAGTTTGTTGATTGTTTTCAAAAGTACAGCGAGATAAATAGTCAGCAAGCACATTTTTTTACCAGGGATATGTTTAAAAGTGTATGAGTACTCTGAAAGCTCCATGAGCCAACGAGAGATAATATCAGCTGGATTAGTAGTCTTGTTATATTTATCTAAGGGTTTACTGTCAGAAAGAATTACAAATTGTCTGTTATATAAATAGTATTTGAAAGCGGTAACAGATTTATAAATTGCCATGAGTTCTAATTTAAGTGCAGAGTATTTTTTTTTCTGATGGCTTAAGAGATTTAGAAAAATATGCTACTGGTAAAAGTTGTTGATCATGCTCTTGTAATAACACACCAGAAATAGCAACATTTGACGCATCTGTATTTAAATAAAATGTCTTGTTCCAATCAGGTAATCTAACCATGGGAGAATTAAAGAAAATTTTCTGTACTGTGTCCATGATTTCTTGATGTTTAACTGTCCATTTAAATTTAACTTTTGGAGTAGTTAGGTTTATCAGTGGTTGTACTAACTCAGAAAAGGATGGAATTAGACTCTTATAAAATGTAATGACACCAATGAGTCTTTTTAGTTGACGTTTAATTGTAGGTGTGGGAAAAGATGTTATTTTTATGATATTTGACTGAATTGGGGAAACAGATTGATTTTCTACATGAAATCCTAAATAATCAATACTAGATTTATGAAAAGTACACTTGTTAGGAGGCAGGGTCAAGTTATATTTGGTTAAGATAGAGAGAATTTTTTTAAATTTATTACACATTTCATCAAAAGAGTTTGCACTTACAATGAAATCATCCTGGTATGTATATACACCATCTAATTGTAATTCATCAAGCAAAGAGTCCATTAAAGCTTGGAAAATAGAAGCACTGTTTTTTAATCCGAACACTAATCTCTTGTATCTAAAAGAACCAAACATAGTAGTAAATGTCAACTGATTTTGGAATTTTGCTGGCCAATCAATTTGATGATATGCCTGATGAAAGTCAAGAGAAGAAAAATATCGATACTGAGAAAGATTTGAAATGATGGTTTGAATTTCAGGTAGAGGGTAAGATGATCCTTGAATTACAGTATTGACCATTCGAAGATCTAATGCGAGACGAAATTTTTGTTTACCAGTTCCGTCTGGTTTCTTTTTGACTAAAAGCATGGGGCAAGCCCATTCTGAACAGTGGCGTTCAACAATTTTGGCATCAAGCAGATCTTTAATTTGTTCTAAAGTACCTTTTTGCAAAGATTGAGGAAGGGGGAATGGAAGAGTTTTTATAGGGTAGTCATTAATAAATTTCAAATCAGGTACAATCTTATCAGTATGTCCAAGTGTATTTAATGATTTGGAAAAGGCAGGATAATAATTAAGTAACAGTTTAGTCATTGTATTTGCTTCATTAGAACTTAAATGTGTAAGATCAAAATCGGTAGCTGCCAAATCCTCTTTCCTCTTTTTTAATGTTTCATTAGATGCCTTGATAAAATTTAAGAAGTGCTGTTCTGAGTTATGATGCTTGTCCAAATTATCAGTGGGGTACTCAAGAATTTCCTCAGCTTCAGATAAATGTCCAATTTTTGTGTGTTTAGGGAGATGGATGGTAGTGTCAGAATTATTTTTAAGTGAAATAGAAAAGAAATGATTTAATTGTACATGCTTCTTTTTGCGTTTAGATTTCTTATCCATTTGAATAATGGCATCATGACCTATTAATTCATTTTTATCTGCCAAATATTCAAAAAGATAGTTTATGTCATGTTTGATATTATTGTTTGTGTAAACTGAGCACCATGATTGCTCTTGGGGTTCCAGAATGATTTTACGGGTTAAGAAAACTTTTTGATTTGTCACATCACATAAGGTGTTACATTGATTACTTTCACTGACTTTTGACTTAGTGTGTGATGTTTCTAGTGGAATAGTCAAGTTGTTGTTAATGTGAATGCATTTATTGAAAGTATCAATGATAATGTTAAATTTGCTAATGAAATCAAAACCAAGAATGCCTTCAAAACTGGAGGATTCAGGAATATCCACTATATAAAAGTGGTGCGAGAAGGATTTTTTTTCTAACTTAATGGATGCTCTAATACATGAAGAAAAAGAAACATCCGAATTGACGGTTTTAATATTTATGGCTGTTGATAGTCTCTTGTATTTTAATACAGGTTTAAGTTCATTAAATAAATTTTGTGAAAGTAACGAAATGCTACTTGCAGAGTCAGCCAATAGGGTGATTTTATGGTTTGCAATAGTGGCCTTTACAAGAGGGAGTGATGGAGAATGCGTATTAACACTACAAATGATGTGAACATTGTTATCGCCTTCATTTTCTGTTTGAGTTGTGATATTTCTTGCGATTTTAATGTGATCTGAAGTTTGTGACCCGGTAGAATTAACTAACCTTTCTTTAGAGATTTTTGGTACTGTAGGGTCAATAGGAAATGTTGCTGATGTTAAGTCACATGGTTGAGACACAAAATCATCAGCATAAAAATTGTGTCTCTGTTCTAGTTTTCCTGAATCTGGTAATTGTTGCGTCTGTTAAAATTTTCCCTTCTCTGTGTATTAACTCTTTTCCATTTAAAACACTGATGGGCCTGGTAGCCATTGCGGAAACAGAGTTGACATGTCACAACTTTTCTTTGTGGAAATTTGTGAGGGGAAAAACGTTTTGGGAAATTGCGAGTTTTGAAATTTTTCCTATAACGCATCGCATTTGCGTTATACTTTGGGCTACCTTGCATATAATTTTTTTTAGTTTCAGTTTTGGGTCCAGGCGGTGCAAGTGTTAACGCATTAATTTTTTCCGAGAGTTCTTTCAATTGTTCTTCAATGTTATTTTCAGATTTACTGACAGAGGGTAAGGAATGTAGAATCTTTTCGTTATGCAGAATTTCGTGCAACGTCTGTGCTCTTTCAACAGCAGCACGATATTCATTGACGCCTTCTTCTTGTAACTTTATTCGTATGTAAGCTGGCACAGCTTCCATAAATTTCATAAGTTTAATCGTGTTACGGGCATTTTCGTCTTTAATATCTGAATAGACAGTTGCGGCTAACACGTTTAATCGGTGTGCCAAATTTTTAATTGACTCCGCTGATAAGCTCGAAAGTTCAACGCCAGCCACGCACTTGCTCGGGGGTGAGAAAAATGGGGCAAATTCTTTTTCAAGCGTGTCTAGATCATTGATTTTTTGAATTTCCGGATTCTGAGCATAAAATTTTTGAGCGGGACCAATTAACTTCCCTACAAGTACAGCAATGGTAGTCTGAGGGCTGTATTTGTTAATTTCAGCAACCGACCTAATTTGGTTAAAAAAGAATTTAAGCAAATCCGGATCTCCATCAAATTGGTTAATGTTGATTTGAACTTGTTTAGCGGACATGGTCAACGGTTTACCTAACACAAATTCTCTAATCAAAAATTGTTACTGAAATTCTGCATACATATATAAATATGACACATATAAACAGATAAAAATGCAAAGCAAATAAAATAATGAAATAAAATAGTATAATAATCACATTAAAAAAAATAACACACAACTTAAAAAAATAAACAAAAGGTCTTTTTTTAAACCTTTTATAGAAAAAATAGAGCAAAAGAAAACTTATCCAGGGACAAAATTGTGTTTCTCAAAGTAAAAATAATACCGTTGCTTATTTTAAGCAAAAGAAAGAGAAACAAAAATATTTCGCAATAACTTCTATTTTATTTTTTTTAAATGGATGAAAATGTACGTCTTTCAAAGTAAAACTGGTAGGAGCAAGCAACTGAAATAAAAACTTATTTTATCCTTTTTAACAGAGAAAAAAAAACTTGCTATCTGTCCCTGTTTCTCTAAAAGGACAGAAATTAAAAAATTTCTCAAATTAAAATATTTTCAAGCCGAAAGGCGAACTAGAAAAAAATTTTATTTTAACCTTCGTAGATAAAAAAAATATATGTGGGACGAAGTATAATCCTCGTTAACACTTTTTGAGAGAAAAAAATTTAACATATTTTAATATGCATTAAGAGTTAAGTAGAGGTGAATGTATTTCATAATAACTAAGAATAGTGGAACATTCAATGCAATGGGAAAAAAAACTAATTATATTATATTTATAAATATTATAATAGACAACACAAAATATCAAAAATAGCAATATCACTGTGTTTTCGTATCCTGTACAAAAACACAATAATATTAATAAAATCAAGTATCAAGTACTTGTGAGTACTTATGGAGTAAGAAAGCATAAAAATGGAATGAAACAACTTTGAAAATTTTAAAACAACGTTTCCAGAATTAACTGAAAAGAAAATTAGTCGAAAGGAAAGCAATTAAATGGGGAGAATGAAAATATGCTTTCGTACTCTAAAAATGTGCTATTTTAAGGGACTGGTGCAGTATTTATTTTCACTTTTTTTTGCACATTTATGACCTCTTTGTCAATATCATAAAAATTTGCTAGAAATTTATGTATGCGTGTGAATGAATCATTAAAACGATTCTTTGGCAGCAAATGACTTTTTGGAGATTTTTTTTGTATCACAAAATGCCTCTTCAATAAAAAGATGAACAACTTATAAAACCTCACAATAATGTTGGAGCACTTAAATTTCACAACCTCGTTGTAGTATGGAGGAAAGATAAAAAAATCAACACACTTTTGAGAATTTTGAGGAGGCTGGCTGAATAAATAGAAATGAGAGCGAGAATCGTGATTCAATCGCTGACTCGCTCGGACGTTCCTTTCAAAGAACACACAGAAAGTAAACAAGGGAATTTTTGCGCGAGTATTCTCCTATCACACATAAGGGAAAAGCACACTTGAAATCTTGTTTGCACAGGTTTTCTCACACTTTTGAATTGAGAGTTCACATCTCGCACGTGAAAATGTAGAGGCGTACTTTGAGCACTCACAGAGAAAAAAAGCACTTAGCAGATAGATGCGTTCATTCTTCCGGGAAATGCACACAATTTTTTTTGCAGTGTATTTTAAATGCAAATGACTCACTTGATTCGTTTGTTTTGAAGGCACAAACACGCGTTCACATATTTCACACATTGAGGGCTCCTACAAATTCAGGCACTTATCACAGACTTGTGTAAGCACTGGGGATGCCTTTTAGGCGAGAAGAAAAAAAACCCAAAAAAACACAGACTTCTTCATCGCGCGGCATTTTTTTTCTTATCTTTCTAATTAAACGGAAAGGCTTTTTTTATATTCTTGAGCACACACAAACGCCCTTATACTTGTCATATTTTCACAAACAGAGAGTCGCAGCGGTTCGGTGAAAGACACATAGAAGTTTATATTCGAAGATATCACAGAATTCAGGGCGATGCTCCGATTCAAACAGGAGGGGAAGTAGGATAGCAGGAGCAGGCAGGCACGGATATTTCATCGGCGAAGAGCAGTCGACCGGGGCGAAAAGTTCACTCCATGATGAAATCCACGCAGCCGATAAGCGAAGATAAGCAGTACCTCTGGGAAGCGAAGAAAATCAGCGTGTCGTTGTTTCCTTTTAGATGACGGGGCGAGATACTCGAAGCTCACAGCAACGGAGCGGTGCGACCGCTGGGAGGAATCCATCGCTCCAAGAAGTCCACGCAGAAAAAAGGATTGGAAGCAGGTACCTATCCCTTACATTTTTTTTTGTTAATGGAGAAAAAAAACTGGTCAGGCGACCAATTTATATGAAGACGTTTTTTGCTAGTGAAGAGATGGCCGTTTTGCGTTGACAAGGAAGCGAAAATTAAACACCAGGTCCTATTAAAAAAAACTCCAATTCGGGTAAACGAAGACTTATTTTATTTCATGATGAAAGTCCAAGGGAGAGGTACAAGGGGAAAGCAATAAGGAGCCTCTTTTAAGACGTCATCACGAGGCTAGAGACAGAGCAGGAATCTCGAATATACAGTTATAACTTTCTTGCTTGGCGGACTACCATATCGCCAATCTAAAAGTATTTTTGCGCCATGCACAAGAGGCCAAGAGAAACATTGGCTGATATGTTCGCCAAAAACATACGGTAGGCTTCTACCATATTAATTGTGTAGGGGGGGGGGCAGATTGTGGGCTGCAAACATTCCTGAGTCATGATAGACGCAGACTAATCTGTACATTGATACAGCTGCGGTTAAATGTAAAAAAATAAAAAGTGTTTCTGGAAAAGGCCTAGTAACAGATCGAAATCGTTAGGCGAAAGGGCATGAGAATGTATTTTTCTAGAGCAGATGTTAGATCAAAGCTAAACCGCTTTACCACAAAAATGCAGAATTGCCATACATCTGAACAAAAGGGTGTGAAAAGAACATAATTCTAATGAATAGATTGCATGTAAAGTGATTTTAAATGATGAGTTATATTCATGCCCAAATAAGGAAATGACCGAAGTTAAAATGCTTTTGAAACTAACAGTCAGCTGTAACGAATTTTCTACAAGGTTAAATCGTATGTGTGTGAGACTCACAAAGTGAAAATGGAGAGTGATTCACTGATTTTATTTTATTAAAGAGATGAGTAACTAGAATAATTTAATTTAAATGTGCAGGGCCATTAATACAATCGCTTTAGTTTTTAAATGTTGAATTTAATTTAGGGGCTGCACTGTTTGACTATATTGTACTAAAATAAATAAGTTATTAAACAGAATTTTAATTGAAACTGTCTGGGGGGGGGATGGAATGTAAACATATATAACGAGATAATCGTTATAGGCGCCATGATTACAAAAACACGATATTAGTTTTTTAAAACTTATTTTTACAGAGGCGCTGAAAAAATTTGACCAAGGGCGCCATGATTACAAAAACACGATATTAGTTTTTTGAAATTTATTTTTACAGAGGCGCTGAAAAAATCTGACCAAGGGCGCAATTATTACGAAAACACGATATTAGTTTTTTTAAACTTATTTTTACAGAGGCGCTAAAAAAATCTGTCCAAGGGCGCCATGATTAGAGAAACACGATGACAGTTTTGTGAAAGGGATTTTTACAGAGGCGCTGCAAAAATGTCTGACCCAGGGCGCCATGATTACAAAAACACGATATCAGTTTTTTTTTAACTTATTTTTACAGAGGCGCTGAAAAAATCTGATCAAGGGCTCCATGATTACAAAAGCATGATATTAGTTTTCTGAAAGTTATTTTTACAGGACGCTGAAAAAAATCTCACCAAGAGCGCATTGATTACGAAAACACGACATTAGTTTTTTGAAAGTTATTTTTACAGAGGCGCTGAAAATAAATCTGACCAAGGACGCCATGATTACAAATTTACGATATTAGTTTTTTGAAAGTTATTTTTACAGAGAGGCGCTGAAAAAAAAAATCTGTCCAAGGACGCCATGATTACAAAAACACGATATAGTTTTTGAAATTTATTTTTACAGAGGCGCTGAAAAAAAATCCCTCCAAGGGCGGCGTGATTACAAAAATACGATATTAGTTTTTTGAAATTTATTTTTACAGAGGCGCTGAAAAAATCTGACCAAGAGCGCCATTATTAAGAAAACACAATATTGGTTTTTTTTAAACTTATTTTTACAGAGTCGCTAAAAAAATCTGTCCAAGGGCGCAATGATTAGAGAAACACGATGATAGTTTTTTGAAAGGGATTTTTACAGAGGCGCTGAAAAAAAAATCTGACTAAAGGCGCCGTCGCCGTGATTAAAAAACACTATATTAAGTTTTTGAAAGTTATTTTTACAGAGGCGCTGAAAAAAATATGACAAATAGCTCCATGATTACAAAAACAGGATATTAGTTTGTGAAAGTTATTTTTACAGAGACGCTGAAACAAATCTGACCAAGGCCTTTCATGATTACAAAAACACGATATTACTTTTTAGAAAGTTATTTTTACAGAAACGCTTGAAAAATCTAACCAAGGACGCCTTGATTACAAAAACACGATATTAGTTTTTTGAAAGTTATTTTTATAGAAACGCTTTAAAAGAATCTGACCAAGGGCGCCATGATTACCAAAGCCGCCTCTGACAAAGGGACCAAATGAAATTAAAATGAAAATCTCCTGTCTTAAATTGGCATTTTTTTTGTTTGTTTTTTTTTTTGTACTTTCACAAAAAACAGAAATACCAAACTACCGGGCAGCTACCCAGGGCGCTGAATATTTGACAGAAAATATACTAAATACATCATTAATATCAATACTAGCTGGCTTCGCCCGCTAGCGGGCCCCTCCTTTTGATTGAGCCACTAACATATCGGAGCCCCTCCTTTTTATGAACCTCTAATAATATGAAATCTCGAAGTGAACGAACCTCGAACCGGGTCCCCGCTGCCTATGGCACCGTATAGCAGGCGTGCTGCGCACGCACTGCAAACTCTTTATAAAAAGACTATCGCGCTCGAACGAAAGTCGAACCTGGTCCTTGCTGCCTACGGCACCGTATAGCAGGCGTGCTGCGCACGCACTGTAAACTCTTTTTAAAAAGCCTTTCGCGTTCGAACGAAAGTCGAACCGGGTCCCCGCTCCTACGGCACCGTATAGCAGGCGTGCTGCGCACGCGTTGCAAACTCTTTTTAAAAAACCTTTCACGCTCGAACGAATGTCGAACCGGGTCCCCGCTGCCTGGAAACTAAAACAAAGGCCATGCTTTTTGGCCGCTTTCTTCTTAACAGACGTCGACCAATTTTCAAATTGAATAACAAAACTATCAAGTTTGAAAATTCTATTCCCTATCTTGGCGTTATACTAGATCCAAAATTTAATTTTCAAGAGCATCTAACTCATACTAAAACAAAGGTAACTCAATTTTTAAACGGATTCAAAAGCCTAAAATCTCATAAAGGAGGAATATCTTCAAGTATACTGAAATTTTGGTACAACACCGTCATATTAAAACAAATTAGCTACGCTTATGAAGTTTGGTTTCCAAGCCTCAACTCGCATGGGATAAGAAAATTAAAAGTCAGTACAACGTACAGCTCTCTTAAGCATTATCAAGACCTTTCGAAGTACTTCCTCTGACGCTCTCTGTGTCCTTACTGGTTCTCCTCCAATCGATACTTTGCTCAAGAACGATTATCTTTATTACGAACTAATTAAAGGAAGATCATATAACCATAATGGCAAAATCATTAACAGCAACCACATGATGTCAAAACTAAACACCTTCGACTTTTCTCAATATTACAAGATAAACAACCTCTTCTTTTTGGAGGAAGAATACGAAAAATTACTCCAAATCTATGACCCATGCATATACACCGATGGTACTGTCATGAACGACGGAGCAGAATGTGCATTTATAGTCTGTCTTAAAAACTCATTCGTATATGATTATGCAGTTAAACTTCATGTAGATAACTCGATCTACCAAGCTGAATTATTCGCAATTTACAAGGCAATGGAATGGTCCATTAACTCTTCTCATCATGAAATTCTTATCCTTACAGACAGCCACTTATCCTATAACGCCCTTCAAATTGCATTTCCACGCAATTATATAAGTAATAATATCTACAATCTTCTACTAGATTTCCCTAACAAAAAGTTCTATATCTCATGGATTAAATCTCACATAGGTATCGAACGAAAGAGCCGATTCTCTGGCGAAGGCGGTTATAGATAACAACCAATACAACGAATGCTTCTTCCACAATCCAAATTCAAGAATATCTTCAGGCAAAAAACTCTGGACGAATGGCAACTCTCATGGACTCAGTCGACAAAGGGTCGCGATACCTACGGTATAATTAATAAAGTTACAGTTCATCTGTGATCGCCCTACGTTACCTAACTACATCACTGGTCATGGAAGTTTCCCATCATTTCTACACAAAATTAAGAAAAGAGACTCACCACTTTGGTTATGCAGAAAGAGCATTGGTAACGCTACACACTATATCTTTGGAAAATGCCCCATAATGAAACATCATTTCCATTTTGACAGAAACAAAACATTGAGAGAAAATTTGAATAACACTCTGTTCAACGCAGACAACTTCCAGAGACTTCTAGAAAATTATGATATTTTAAACTATTAAAATATCTAGAAGGGGTGAGTTCGCGATTAGCTTGAAAGCCAAGGACCCAGTATAAATATAAAATTATTATACCAAAAGTATTTATATCAACAATGAAAGATAGAAAGTTTTTTTTCTTACCTTTCTGGTAAGTGAACACAGAGTGCTTGACTTCTCACGTTGATCACCTAGAAACACTCGATTAATTTTATTTGAAAAAATGTGTAAGTGGTATTCATTGATGAGCAGAAGTGCAGAATAAAACCGTTTAATCTAATGCTATATCTTGGATATATAAGGTCGAACACTCACACTATAAAAGAAGAATAAAATAAGATTAGTGATACAATTTGAATCATGATATTGGATCCACGAAGATACAAGGTTTTTTATAACAATAGAACAACGCACAGAAAATCGTGCGTTGTTGGCTCGACAACATCGGCCATTAGAGTGAGAAGTAAAAAGGGGCCCACAAGAGTTAAAACAGAGTAAAAAAAACTGAAACAATAAAAACTGCTTAACAAGCAAAAAAAGGTTCTATTTAAAATGAGTCTATCAGAAAAGTTCTGTAGTGCTGCGATCTGTTGTCGCCTTTTCGAAACAAAAGTCTTTTACACAATTGTTCGCTAGTTTGTGATCTTACGCCACCATAGTTCAGGGAAGTGTCGCCATCTTGGAACATATTTCACAACTAAAAAACGCGTTGCATATTTCACGAGGAAATTGTCATTTCACAAGCGAGGTGATGTTGGACATAAAATCACTTACACTGTGACGTTTTCCAACACCCCCGCTTTTTATGTCAAACCGACGAGCGTAGAATGTTTAACTTGTTTCTCAAACACTCGAAATGAGGCTTAGGCAACGGCTTGGTGAGCACGTCTGCCAGCATTAACTTCGATGGGCAATAAGTTATTTTGATTATACCATTCTGGCATAGATGTCTGATGTGGTGATACTTAACTTCCACGTGTTTAGTTCTTGTCTGTGCCTTTTCGTTTTCGGTCAATCTTATGGCTGATAAGTTATCTTCGTACAATGTTACGGGTAGTTGTTGACATAGTTCGAGGTCATTTAACAGGTCTAACAACCACGAAATCTCTTGACCTGCATTAGAGGCAGCGATATATTCAGCCTCCGTGGACGAGAGTGCTGTGCAACTCTGCTTCCTCGATGACCATGCCAATATATTATTTCCTAATTTAAACAAGTTTCCAGTGGTTGATTTCCTGTCTATTCTGTCGTTCCCCCAATCGGCATCGCTATATGCCGTTAGGATTGGAGGTTTTGTTTTATCTATGACGAATTTAAGATCTTTGGTAGTAAGCAGATATCTAATTAATTTCTCGATAGCTTGCCAATCAACTTCCCTCCTTCTTCCCAGGATGTTAACGACTGATGCTATGTCGGGTCTAGTTAAAGTTGCAATGCATAGAAGCCCTCCTATAGCCTGTCTAAATTTTACGTTATCTCCCATTAGTTTCCCGTTTGGATCTAGATTAAAGCAGTTAGTATTCATGGGTGTATACGTAGGCTTACCATTTAACAAATTGAATTTTTCTGCGATTTGTATTGTGTTCCTGATCTAATTCTAGATTACCGTTTGCTGTTTCCTTTATGTTTATGCCTAAATATTGTGTTACTTGACCCAAATTTTTGATTTCGTATTGCTTTGATAATTCAGTGTATATTTCGTGTGTGTCTGTTTTGTCTCCTGCGACTAAGATGTCATCAACATACACTATTATGTAAGCGATTTTTCCATCTTGGACTCTTTTGTACAGACATTTGTCTGACGCGCATTCAACGAACTTTAGTTCTTTTAGAGATTTACTTATTTTTTGGTTCCACGCCCTAGCTGCCTGCTTAAGGCCGTAAATCGCTTTGTTTAAACTACACACTTTATCTTCTTCCCCTTTTGTTATGTATCCCTCTGGCTGATGCATATAAACCTCCTCTTCTAAATCACCATGTAAGAAAGCAGTTTTGACATCTAGGTGAGTTATTTTAAGATCTTTGTACACCGCTGCGTTTAAGAATGCTCGTAGGGTGGTATGCGCTACAACGGGTGCGTAGGTCTCGTCGAAATCGCTTCCATATTTTTGAGCATATCTCTTAGCGACCAATCTGGCTTTATATCGCTCTATAGACCCGTTGGCTCCCCTTTTTGCCTTAAACGTCCACCTACAACCTATGACGCGTTTTCCCGGGATAGGTTTTATTAATCTCCAAGTATTATTTTGCTTCAGAGAATCTATTTCCTCACTAGTGGCTTTTAGCCATTTATCTTTAGTTTCTGCGTCATTGATATTTTGTAGGTCTGTCCATGACTTTGGCTCCTGAATTTGACACAGGTTTGCGCTTATTCCATAACGGTTAGGTGGTACGCCACGATTTTGTCTTTGCGATCTTCTCGGCTCAAGGGATGTGTCGGTCGGGGTGTTATTCTGATCATCGTCGCGCTCTTTTAGATCAATTTCAATATTATCTGCGGGAGTTTGTTCGATGTTTTGATTTTCTTTGGCGGGTTTAATTTCCTCATCTTTTATACCTTCTTCGAAGAATTTTACGGTTCTAGATATTATAATTTTATTTTCACCCGTATATATCCTATAGCCCTTGCTTCTGAAATCATATCCCAACATTATTCCCTCGATGGCTTTCTCATCTAATTTATTTCTTTTAGGTTTGTCGACATAGGCAAATGCCTTACATCCGAATGTTTTGATGTTCGAGAGATCGGGTTTTCTTTTATGCCAAAGTTCATAGGGTGTCATGTTATTTTTGTTAGCCTTTGTTGGTAGACGGTTGATGAGGTAGGTGGCGGACATGACAGCTTCCCCCCAGAAATGCTTAGGTAACTTGGCGTCCGACAACATGGTTCTAGCCATTTCCACTATCGTTCTATTCTTTCTTTCTGAAACGCCGTTCTGTGGGCTAGAATAGGGAACACTCAATTGACGCTCTATCCCGTTTTCTATCAGGCAGTTTTCAAATTCATCACTGATATACTCTTTTGCGTTATCGGACCTTATTGCCTTTATCAACTTACCAAATTTATTTTTTGTTAGCGCTATGTATTCTTTCAGTTTGATAACAGCTTCCGATTTATGCGCGATTAAGTATGTTATTGTGTACCTGCTATAATCACCCGTGAATGTTATAAAGTACCCTTTTCCCTCCTATCGTTTCAGTATTCATGGGGACACATATATCGGAATGTGCGAGGGTACCGATGTCTTTGCTTCTGTTTGTGGCTACTTTAGGATAGGGCAGAGCGGAAAGTTTCCCTTCAATGCACTTGGTGCATCGCGTGTCATGTTTACATTTGTTAATTGTTATCCCATTGGCTAATTCATGTTTAACAAGGTATTTAATATCATCAAAATTTTTGTGTCCGAGTCTTCGGTGCCACAATGAAATACAATTTGTATTGTTACAGAAAGTTTGAGTACTTATAGTATAGCCGTAATCATCTTCAGGGTTTAATACGTAGATTATCATTTAATTTAGCTGTCAAGATTATATTATCATCTTTGACAAATAAACATGCATTTTTCTCGAAAATTACCTTTATATTATTTTCAGTGGCTTTCTTAACTGACAATAAATTGCCCTTTAGTTCTGGACAGTACAATACATTTCTTAGTATAATGTAGTGGGTTTTGTCTGTTTTTATTTTTACGTCGCCCATACCTTCCGAATTAAGCCTTTTCCCATTAGCGATTGTTATATTCCCAAAATTCCCGGCTGTGAATGTAGCAAAATTTGTTTTTGCTGATGCAGCGTGCCTGGTACAACCCGAGTCAATGATATATGTGTTTGGATCTGTTGTTTGTGTTTGGTTAATTTTTACTGACTCAATTTCAAAATTGTTTTCCACTGGGAAGAGAGGAATGATCGATTGGTTGACCTCATCCTCTATATTTGACTTACTGTTGAAACAGAAATTCGAGGAGTCGGTTTTACTACCATTGTGTTGATTTTTGGTGTTTACCGAATTGGCTTTAAAGTTGGCATGGTTGTTAAATTTATTACTGTTATAATTTTCACTTCTTTGGTAATTGTTTTTCTGTTTGTTTTTCAATTTGTAACATTCTGAACGAGCGTGCCCATCTCGTTGACAGAAGCTGCAATATTTTTTATTTGCTTTATTTATAATTTTATATGCTGTGTCCCTTGGTCGTGTGCTGGTGTTTTTGTATTCGATTCGATGAGAGTACTCATCGATGAGCTTGTTTTTTACAAACTCAAGGTCTAGATCCTTTTCGTCTCTAGCCTCCATGCTCGTTATAAGAGGAGCATATGACTGAGGCAAGCTGCAAAGCATAAGAGCCACGATGTACAAATCATTTATGAGCTCTCCAATGGCAGCGAGTTTGTCGCGGATAGTTAAAATATTGTTGATATGTAGATTTAAGTCTCCGCCCTCATTGAGCCTTTGCGAATATAGTTTCCTCAAAAGGAATAATTTGGATGATAAATTCGCCCTTTGGTGAACACTTTTTAATCTTTCCCAAATTTCTTTGGGAGATGTCAAATGTCTGATGTGCACAATGTGTGTATTTTCAATGCACAAACAAATTATGGCTTTCGCCTTAGCCGCGTTTTTAGTATATGTATCATCGGGTGTGGCAGGTGGAGATTCTGTTATATATTTGAATAAATCGTCTTTAATTAACAGATTTTCTAATTTGAAACACCAATGATTATAATTATTATCATTTAATTTCTCTACTGCCGTAATTTCTTTTGAGGCAGACATAGCGTGTTATTCAAGTTTTATAAATTCTTTGATAACAAATATATTTACTATAAGAAGTTTGTGACTTTCTTAAAATAATTTCTTAGAATATGTTATAAATATAAATAAAATGATCAGTTATTTACAATAATCAATCAATATTCGTTCACAATAATACTCTTTTTTGCGATATTATATATATCGTTATTTATTCATGCACATTTATTTTTATTTTCATGTATATATTTCAATATTTCATATCTCATATGTGCATCTTGTTCATCATTTTATCACAATCAGATAAACAAATTTTTATTACTGGGTTTTTTTTTTTAATTTATTTACTTTCCCTTTCAACTCAGCCTTCATAATCTATTAAAATATCTACCGGGTGTCCCAAAAAGGACTGACTGATTTTAAAATTCAATAACTTGCAAACGGTGACAGATATTTAAAAAATTCTTGCAGGAGGGTTATGCATAAGGTCAAAAGTTTTATTACAGTGATTTTCGATTTTAGTTCGAATTACAAACAATAGATGGCGCTGTAAGCAATAGTCGCTAAATACAGGCTCGATTTCTGGTCCTTTCTCTTGTTCCATGCTGAAAAAGGAGATGGAAATGTATTATCCGGGCCACGAAGTACCAAAAATCGAGCATGAATTCAGCGTCTATTGATTGCAGCGCCATCTATTGTTTGTAATTCAAACTAAAATTGAAAATCACTGTAAAAAAACTTTTGACCTTATGCATAACCCTCCTGCAAGAATTTTTTAAATATCTGTCACCGTTTGCAAGTTATTGAATTTTAAAATCAGTCAGTCCTTTTTGGGACACCCGGTAGAAGGGGTGAGTTCGCGATTAGCTTGAAAGCCAAGGACCCAGTATAAATATAAAATTATTATACCAAAAGTATTTATATCAACAATGAAAGATAGAAAGTTTTTTTTCTTACCTTTCTGGTAAGTGAACACAGAGTGCTTGACTTCTCACGTTGATCACCTAGAAACACTCGATTAATTTTATTTGAAAAAATGTGTAAGTGGTATTCATTGATGAGCAGAAGTGCAGAATAAAACCGTTTAATCTAATGCTATATCTTGGATATATAAGGTCGAACACTCACACTATAAAAGAAGAATAAAATAAGATTAGTGATACAATTTGAATCATGATATTGGATCCACGGAGATACAAGGTTTTTTATAACAATAGAACAACGCACAGAAAATCGTGCGTTGTTGGCTCGACAACATCGGCCATTAGAGTGAGAAGTAAAAAGGGGCCCACAAGAGTTAAAACAGAGTAAAAAAACCTGAAACAATAAAAACTGCTTAACAAGCAAAAAAAAAAGGTTCTATTTAAAATGAGTCTATCAGAAAAGTTCTGTAGTGCTGCGATCTGTTGTCGCCTTTTCGAAACAAAAGTCTTTTACACAATTGTTCGCTAGTTTGTGATCTTACGCCACCATAGCTCAGGGAAGTGTCGCCATCTTGGAACATATTTCACAACTAAAAAACGCGTTGCATATTTCACGAGGAAATTGTCATTTCACAAGCGAGGTGATGTTGGACATAAAATCACTTACACTGTGACGTTTTCCAACATAAACAAACTTTTTCCGTTTATTTCTAAGACTCTAGCTAAACCTTAATCCTTTTTTTTTTTTACATTCTATTTAACCTGTAAATATTTTTCAATATTCATTAATAACATATGTCTCCGCACTGCCTTCAATAATAAGGCAGTATTTGTAACATGATTTTTATGTAGTAATAAATGTGCGCCACCCTGCTTGCGCTGCCTGGCAGCCCTTTTTTCCCCTCGTGGACTTATTGTCCCTATACGTCACGGTTGGCTGTCCACGAGTGGGTGATTTCGGTCCCACTGCCTACGGCAGCGTATAGCAGGAGTGCTGCGCACGCACTGCAAAAGCTTGTATTTCGTCTCTCCCCCGTACCCCCACATGCCTGAAAATACACGCACCCTTTTTTATAAAATTTATCTTATGTGTTATAAAATATCTTAAAGTTTCAAACAGATCGACTTGCTATATTTCCTAATTTTAACAAAATTGCGTTATGTTAGTTCCGCATTCCACCACCAGGGAGCGCACTCTATTCTTAATAAAAGCGTATCTGAAGGAAACTCTTTCAAGCAACCTTTCCGTAGATACATGATTTGTAATGGTGGCGGTCTTAACCAAGAATTCTGTTAGTTCCGCATTCCTCCACCAGGGAGCGCACTCTATTCTTAACAAAAGTGTATCAGAACGAAACTGTGTTAAACAACCTATCAGTGGATATGTTATTCGAGTTGGTGGCGCTCTGAAGCGAGAAATTTGCTGAAATTACTATTCGGAAATAGTGTTAACTAAAATTTTGGCATTTGTATATTTATTATGTAGCATATATCTGAAGTCTCCCTCAAAAAACGGCATCCAAAAAGCTCAGAAACGCTAATTAAAAAAAAAAAAATCCAGTGCCAGTCCCCCCCCCCCCCCCCCCCACACAGGAAATTGCACGCACCATTCTTTTATAAGCTTTTTATTATGTGTTATGAACTCTCTTAAAGTTTCAAACAGATCGCCTTGTTATATTTCCTAAATTTAACAAAATCGCGTTATGTTAGTTCCACATTCTACCACCAGGGAGCGCACTCTATTCATAACAAAACTGTATCGGAAGGAAAGTCCGTTAAACAACCTGTCAGTAGATATGTTAAACAGATCGCCTTGTTAGATTGCCTAATTTTAACAAAATCGCGTTATGTTAGTTCCGTATTCCACTACCAGGGAGCGCACTGTATTCTTAATAAAAACATATCTGACCGAAACGACTTCACGCACCCTTTCCGTAGATACATGCATCGGGATGGTGGCGGTCTTAACCAAGAACTCTGTTAGTTCCACATTCCACCACCAGGGAGCGCACTCTATTCATAACAAAACTGTGTCGGAAGAAAAGGCCGTTAAACAACCTATCAGTATATATGTTACTCGAGGTGGTGGCGGTCTTAAGCAAGAATTTAAGATATTTTCAGAAATAACTATTCGGAAATGGTGGTAACTAAACTTGTGACATTTTTATATTTAATAAGTAGCATATATATCAATGTGTTATGAACTATCTTAAAGTTTCAAGCAGATCGCCTTGTTATATTTCCTAAATTTAACAAAATCGCGTTATGTTAGTTCCACATTCTACCACCAGCGAGCGCACTCTATTCATAACAAAACTGTGTCGGAAGGAAAGTCCGTTAAATAACCTATCAGTAGATATGTTTCTCGAGGTGTTGGCGGTCTTAAGCAAGAATTTAAGATATTTGTAGAAATTACTATTCGGAAATAGTGGTAACTAAACTTTTGACATTTTTATATTTAATAAGTAGCATATATCTCAATGTGTTATGAACTATCTTCAAGTCTCAAGCAGATGATCGCCTTTAGGGATGGGCATTATTTAACGTATTAGGATAAATAACAATGTTATTCTTTTACAGTTTATTATTCAGTAACATATTATCAGAAAGTCCCTGTTAAATTTGGAACGCATTATCAGCAAAGTAATTAAAAAAAGGATTTTTTTTTATTTTTATTTTTTAGAAGTACATATTTAAATGATAATAAAAATAAAATGTCCGAAATTTGTTTTCTATATTAATAAAAAAAAAAAAAAAGCCTAAAAACTGTGCGCCTCTGAAAACTCAAAGCTAAAATGATTAATCATAAATAATCGACCCCCACCAGTGGCCGAGAGGTTCTGCTCTCGAAGCTGGTAGACGGGAGGTGCTGGGCTCGATCCCAATCGCGCCCGTCGGCCTAATCGTTCGGAGTTTTCTTCGAACCTTGGTTCTCCAAGCGTTAATACGGGTTAGGTTCCCTTAGAAAGATCTCCACGGAAGGCACCCCCCTCCCCCCCCCCTTAGAGCCTATATCCCACGTGCTGATAATTGGCCGACATAAATACAACCAACCATAAATAATCGAAGCCAGACAAAAATATATCTTTCCAAGTGGTATTTAAATTGCTCTAAGTACTTTCATTGTCTTGAGAATGAAAGCTAGAGAAACCACAGACCTTGCCGGCTAAAAAGCATATCCTAGAAGCAACCAATCACCGCAGACTTCCCATTTTCTTCTGAGTCATATTTCCTTTTATACACGCAAAGGGTAAATGGAGTTCTTCTCATGTAAACATATCAAATGATTATTTTTAAGCTTAGAATAAATATAGATAATAGAAGTTCTTTGTAATTTTTTATCTGCTCGACTTTTCTGCGGTTAATTTAACTTTTATTTCTTTTGAAACATTTTAGTACAACAGCGTTTTAAATTAAAAATAACACTGATGATTATATAAAACTGAAAGGATAATATTGTTTCAGTGAACGACATTCGATTAAAAATTATTTTCGTGTTCTGTGGGAGGAATGAAAGATCTGTGTTTTGTGGAACATAGTAATGCATTGGATTATTATTATGGGGATGAAATGATTTCATCTAGTGTTGGAAGGATTGAATTAAAAGAGATTTACGGAGTTGGTTGCTGAAGGTGTTTGTTTTATCGCGCTGAAGACAATCTTTGGCCATCATAGGCATGAGTTGGCCGGAGGCGGTTTCTTTGAATTTGAGTATTTAAAAGGGATATCGATATCCCTTTTAAATACTCAAATTCATTTTCAAATTCATTCAAATCATTTTAAATACTCAAATTCAAATTCATTCAAAATCAATTTCCCATCTCTAATCGCCTTGTTATATTTCCTAAATTTAACAAAATCGCGTTATGCTAGTTCACACTCTACCACCAGGAAGCGCACTCTATTCATAACAAAACTGTATCGGAAGGAAAGTCCGTTAAACAACCTATCAGTAGATATGTTAAACAGATCGCCCTGTTAGATTGCCTAATTTTAACAAAATCGTGTTATGTTAGTTCCGTATTCCACCACCAGGGAGCGCACTGTATTCTTAACAAAAACATATCTGAACGAAACGCCTTAACGCAACCTATCCGTAGATACATGGGTCGGGTAGGTGGCGGTCTTAACCAAGAATTCTGTTAGTTCCACATTCCACCACCAGGGAGCGCACTCTATTCATAACAAAACTGTGTCGGAAGGAAAGTCCGTTAAATAACCTATCGGTAGATATGTTTCTCGAGGTGGTGGCGGTCTTAAGCAAGAATTTAAGATATTTGCACAAATTACTATTCGGAAATAGTGGCAACTAAACTTTTGACATTTTTATATTTAATAAGTAGCATATATCTCAATGTGTTATGAACTATCTTAAAGTTTCAAGCAGATCGCCTTGTTATATTCCCTAAATTTAACAAAATCGCGTTATGTTAGTTCCACATTCTACCACCAGGGAGCGCACTCTATTCATAACAAAACTGGAGCGGAAGGAAAGTCCGTTAAACAACCTATCAGTAGATATGTTACTGGAGGTGGTGGCGGTCCCCCCAGAGACAATATTTTCTTCAACTCTTAAGGAAATACGTTGTTGGCATTGAATACTCTGCCTAAAAAGGATCCAAAACGCACCTCATTGTCCACTACACATACAGATTAATAAAATAATAATTAATATCTCAGCTGCTAATTAAGATATCACACACTGAAATTATCCTATAGCGGACGAAACACGCTGGTCTTTGTCATAATAATATCTATAATGCGAACTAACTGGGATATTTAATCAAAAGTATTTCCCGCCAAACAGATTAATTAAATAATAATTATTATCTCAGCTTCTAATTAAACAATCTCTTTGAACTGGGTATGTATGAAATCTGCGAGAGATTTCCGGTCCGGTTGTCAAAAAATTTAATATTTAAAAAGTTTAAATTTCGTGTTAAATTATCCTAGTATCCAAAACCGCAAAGCGCCATGATGTCTACAGCTGCTCCTCGGCAAAATGAAATCTCTTTTCATTGTCTTTTCAAATAAAGAAATTAAATTTTTATCGATTGATTTTTAGTGGATTTTTTGCGTTATACCCAACGCAGAAACATGAAATTCATACCAAATTAAAGTACATTTTTTTTTTTTCGCGTGTTTCTACACCTTTTACGAATTTCTAGGACCATTAGTTCGGGAGATTCGATTTGGCTTTTTAAATGTCCACTACATTTTCATCATCTCGGAAGGTGCTAGCCTCGACAGAATAAAATCGGGGTCCCACTCCGAGCCTCGCAAAAGGGTTCCATTGTAGTCAGAGTGCTGCTTTTGATAAAAAGATTCAATTTTTCTTCGATAATGAGTTTTTAATTAGCTAATGACGTCCGTAATTACCGCGGGATTTTCTCGAAATCGCAAAGACCGTTTTTCTGAGAAAATGGCGGCCCAAATCGACATATTATAAAACCCTCTGCGTCGCCTGTGAGAAAAGTAGATCCGGCGACACGGCGAGTGTTACCAGCCAACATACAGACGTTTACGTACATTAATAGTATTAGCCGAAGGCTAAAGCTGGATATTAATTTATGTAGAATTTACTATTCTTCGGGGTACTGAATAAAATCTGGACCAGGGCGCCATGACTATCAAAGTCTCTGTGAATGAATCTATTTAAAATGAGAATATGTTTCTTATACAGTGTCTCGTCGTTTATACTTGCACAAAAGGCAGAAATACAAAAATACCTCACAACACCAGGGGCGCTAAATACTTAGACGCAGAAAATATGCAAGCGTATTAGACGCAGACTTATTAGACACTTATAAGAAGCATTCTTAGAACAGAAATTATTCAGGCGTATATCTAAATAAGTGAGTACTTAATATTATTTTTCTTAGAATTTATCATTAGTACAGGCTTTGAAACAAAGTCTGGTCCAGGACACCATGTGTAACAATGGCATATCTGATTGTCGATAACTTATGTTATCTCGAAATTAGTTTATCCAATTGTCTTTGATACACATAGTTTGCTTATGCTATACTTTAAAAAATAAAAAGCATTACTTTTTAATTTTCAAAATGAAAATCTTTGAAAATTTTATGCCTTTCAAAATGCGTGCTTAAAAGAAAAAAGTGACGATGGGCGCGCACAGGGCATTTGCCTCGTTGCCCGGTGGGCCAGTACGACCCTGCGGTGGCCCCCAACGACTTGTTTACATCTGTGATGATGTGCAGATTTGAGGGGGTCTACCGTATTACATAACGGCACAGAAGCCTCAAGGTCACACTTGTCGTGATTTTTTAAATTCTTGAATAAGAAAACATGAGTGTGGTTAAAAATAACTATATTCGGAGGCGCTGGAGCGCGCACCGTCTATGTTCATCCGAGCGTTGATTTTTATTTCTTCTTGTGTCTAAATCTCGAATAACCGTACTGTCTTTGAATACTTTCTTGTAACACAAACCTGATGCTCTACCACTTTTCCTGTTAGTAGTGAACAGTGACACGCTGATCGCACGCCGGAATCAGTCACTGCTGGTGGGTGTTGCTCGCTCGAATAAAGAACACAGTGACACCGAAAGGAAAGCGAGAAATACAGGCGCTTTTGCATACTTTTTACTCTTTTCTCTAAGGGGAGGTTTTACTTATTTCGCCTAAAATTTACGGGAAAATTTAAATACAAGATTTATAATTCCCTCCCTCCCCCCCCCCCCCAAAAAAAAAATAAAAATAGCTTTATTAACCTTTCGGTACTACGTCCAGGTCAAAGGATCGCAAAATAAACACGTATTTTGTCAAGGGATTGCGCAAAATACGAGAATTTCGTCAAAGGATCGCGAAAAAACGCGAATTTCGCCAAAGATGCACGGAAAAATGCAAATTTCGTCAAAGAACCACAAAAAAACGCAAATTTCGTCAAAGGATTGCAGAAAAAACGCGAATTTCGTCAACAGATCTCTGAAAAAATGCGAATTTCTTCAAAGAATCGCGGAAAAAAATACGCGAATTTCGTCAAAGGGTCGCGGAAAACACGCACAATTAGACAATTAGCACCGGGAGGAGATTCCCCTAGGCGCGCATCCACGGGGGGGGGGGCGTCGATCGGGGAAAAGAAGGGAAGAACAAATTTACCAAGTTGGTTTTTAAGAAATCAACACAACATACGCATTTTTGCTTTTAACTGACTAGGATTGGGACATAATCCTTTTTTTGTTCATTCATCAAATGTCCCTTGAAATTTACCTATGTGGGTGGCAATAACAGTACATTTTTTTACACATTAGTGTTTTTTTCAGAAAACATTAAGATGCTTGAATTTTTCAAAGAACCTTTCTTTTTCTTGTTTCTTTCTTTCTTTGGAAATTGCTATGAATCCCATTCTTTTCTCAAACAATAAAGCACTCTCAAAAATATCGTTATGCAGAAATTAGAATTGCAACTTCTTTGAAAGAACGAAAAAGTTTCAACACTTTAAAGGGATCTGCATAACGTTGTCAATTTCTGTTGTAGAGATTCAACAAAAGGTACACGAAGTGGCATCGTCCCCCACCTCAAACCTTAGTGTCAAAAATTATGGCGCCATATGCCTTTTGACAGGACATAATCCTATTTTGTTCACTAATTGCCGAAACGTCAGTGAGGTTTACCACTGACACCCGAAAAGTGTTTGGTTTTAGTTTGCTTGTCTGTCTGTAAACTGACGTTAAAAGCGTTGGATTTATATCATGGGGGTCGGGGCGGAGGGGTGACCGCCCCGATCCCCCCCCCCCCCCCGCGTAGCGGCGCGCCTAGGGAAATCTCCTCCTGGTGCTAATTGTGCGTATTTTCCGCAGCCCTTTGACGAAATTCGCATTTTTTCAGAGATCTGTTGACGAAATTCGCACTTTTGTGAGATTCTTTTGCGAAATTAGCGTTTTTTTCTGGGATCTGACGAAATTCGCGTTTATTTCTGAGATCCTTTGACGAAATTCACGTTTATTTCAGAGATCCTTTGACGAAATTCGCGTTTTTTTCTGCTATCCTTTGACGAAATTAGCGTTTTTTCTGCTATCTTTTGACGAAATTTGCGTTTTTTTCTGCTATCCTTTGACGAAATTCGCGTTTTTTTCTGCTATCCTTTGACGAAATTCGCGTTTATTTCTGCGATCCTTTGACGAAATTCGCGTTTTTTTCTGCTATCCTTTGACGAAATTCGCGTTTTTTTCTGCTATCCTTTGACGAAATTCGTGTTTTTTCTGCGATCCTTTGACGAAATTCGCGTTTTTTTTCATGGTCCTTGGCGAAATGCCCGATTTTTTACGAAATTCAAATTTTTTCCGAAGTTCTTTGACGAAATTCTCGTTTTTGCGCGATCCTTTGATGAAATTCGCGTCTTTTACACGATCCTTTGATGAAATTCGCGTCTTTTGCACGATCCTTTGATGAAATTCGCGTTTTCTGACCTGCGAACGATTGACGAAATTGATTTTTTTCGATGACCATTTGTCGAAATTCGCGATAATCAGTGGATTTATATTTTTTTTATCCAAGGGGGGGGGTAGGGATGCGATCTCCCCCCTTCCTTGGATCCGCGCCTGTGAAGAGGTATACACACCACTTAGATGACACATTTTGATTTGAAAAGTTGAAATATTGCAAAAATCTGCTACTATAAAATAGACGTAACTTTTTTTCATAATAATTTATTCATTTTTTGGCTTATACTATGGACTTTTAGAGTTAAACATGTAAAATATTGTGTATTTAAAATTCTTATAATTTTATTCCATGCGTGGAAGTTCCTTTGAACTACTCATGCTCTGCTTCGCGCTTTTCTTTTAATCTTCTCTGTGGGGTTCATCTCAGTATCCTCTTTTATTTTGGCGGTTGATAAGGCTGGGAAATTTGTTGCAGGTGTATTTAAAACATTTACCTTCTTTTGTTAAGGCATTGCAAATTGCTTTGAGAGATTTTCGCTAATTTTTACTTTTTAACTTTGAAATTTACGATTTGCGAAAATTGTGAGATGTGTGGTTAAAAATGAAGGTCATTTTCGGATTTAGTGCTAAAAAATACATCAAAATCAATTATCAAAAGTTAAAAAACACAATCATCGCAGGCTTGTGTTATCAACGTTGTTCACTATAACCAAAAGAACAAAAAATAAGATAAATAATTACCATAGTACAAGAGTGAAAAGAAAAAGAAAAAATATAAGACATTTAATAAATAAATTCTGTTATAATGTTTTTTATTTTACGACCTAATAAGTAACAATAAACCATATTATGAGGAGAGGGCGGGATTATATAATAAGAGTGTTGGATAACAGAGTATTTCGGTTAATTGGATGTCAGATAATCAAGTCTAATATTTTCAAATTGCATTAATTATTTCATATTCATTTAATAATTAACTACAAGAAATGATTTGAGCAACAGAAATTATGACTACGTTGATTATATGTCACTTTGTATCGCCCCCCCCCCCCAAAAAAAAAACGATTCTCTGGATCCGCCCCTGTTTGTGAGCAATGCCCCTTAACCTCTACTTCCTAAAACAACGTGTGTCAACTCAATCATAACTGTCTCTTTGCTGTGATAGATTGTCGAAAATTTACCTTTTTTTTAAAAAAAAAAAAACGTCAATTTGGTTGAACTTCTCGGCTTTTTATTAAAATACTGTAAGTGCTTTTATTAAACAATCTTTTTTCTTAAACATTAGGCATATAACTATGTTAATATTATTAGGTTTCTATACGTATTTACTTCATGTTTCAAATGTAAACCTGGTGTCCCAGTTACCCCATATTTTTTTCAAAAATGGGGTAACTGGACCATACTGGATCCAGTTACCCCAGTAGTTATAAATAATTTTTTTTTAGTTTCTCTTACAACGGGAAGTAAATTTCTACATTGTTTTTTGCTCACAATAAAGAAAATTATAGAATACCTTATTAAAATTACGTAATAAAACTAAAAAAAAGCATATTGGGTGAAATGAAACCAAATTTCTTGGCTCCTTGAGAGGCGGTGATCAGGGGTGTAGTGCAGGGTATACGCGGGTATACGCCGTATACATTCTGGATTTTTTTAAGAAGCTCCGTATACCCTCTGTTTCTCAAATAAAGCTATAGCGTATAGCCTATAGGCATGACTTTAGCGTATACTCTGTGCCCATAGCACATACCGTCTGCGTTTTTTACGACTACATCCCTGGCGGTGATGCCGTTATGGCATCACATAATTTTAATTCCTAATTGCCACATTGGCACTGGAATTTTATAATGAAAATTTCACCTTTATTAAGTACGCAAAAATATACTTTTACTTGTTTTTAAATAGATTCTCTTGTAAATACTGATGTCGTTAACTTATTTCAACATTTTATGAATGCAAATAACTTGCTCCTGAAAGTGAGAGAGCCAAACCTTGAAACTGTACGATACAGGGGTCGCATTCCACACGGAAACTTTTATTGTTCCTACCACTCTTTTGAAAATAATATCTTCATCGCACCTTTCTTTAGAATGTGTTAAAAAAAATTATCATGAAAGGTAACTCATTAAGGGTTCTGGTAGGAACAATAAAAATTTCCCTGTATAATGCAGCCTCTCGATACAGATAAAGTACTTACGTAGCCGTTTGTTCAAAGATTTACCTTGCTATTTTTTTCCTTAAAATACCCATGTGACTTTTATACTTATTAGTAAATACTTACTTAATTTTTATGTTTTTGGTATAAATGAATGTAATATTTTCCCTTTTAGAGCTTTTTTTTGACACACTGACAGCAAAGGTTTCCCTTACAATGCTCTTTATTGACATATAATTTACATGATTTGCCTGGTTTAAATTTTTTTTAAGTTGTTTACACTTTTTCAAACAGGACCTGATATCCCACAGGAAAAAAAGTAAATGCATGTGGAACATAGACCCTCCCGGTCCACTTACCCCATTTTTATGGGGCAACTGGACCCATGAGGAAAGAAAGATGGCCTTAGATGTCTTATTATCCCGGGGTCCGCCATCTTGGATATTTTTCTTGCATGAAAACTCCTTTTTCGCTAAGTAGTAAATGTCGGCAATGGTTAAATATTGTTGATAGTTTAATATGATATTGAAAAAACTGGAGTATAATAATTATAACTATTAATTAGAAAACAATTTTAATTCACGCCAAGAAAAAAATCCAAGATGGCGGACCCCGGGATAATAAGACATCTGTTCCGAAAGATGAATATTTTTATATTTTTAAATATTAAAATATAATTTTGAGCATTTCTGCCTGATAGAGGGAACCTAACTGAACACATTTACAGAAATTCAGACTTTAAATCAAATGAACATTAGCTTTTTTTTAAGTTGAATTGTCGGAAGCTCCAGAGTCACATTGTAAAATCATGGCCCAGTTGCCCCAACTAACCTTACTGAAAAAACAGGAATATAATAATTATATCTATTAATAAAAAAATAATTTTAAAAGGAATTCCTTAAGGGTGTTCATTACATGCACATGTACCCTATAAATAAATTCAGTAACTTCAAAACATTATTTTCTGCTTTCTGATTTGTTTGATTAAAAGAGAGTTATAAAAAAAGAGTTATGAAAAATAGTTATCTCTCTATTCTAAAAAAAAAGTAACTACCGCTGTCACCGCCGCCGGTTTTGAATATTTTGTGACAAGAGGTCTTTCTTCATTAATATTAAGAAAAATATTGCGTACAAAAATATGAAAATCGGTGGTATTATAGAGAAATGTTTGATAAACACGCTGATGCAGACAGTTTTCAAATCGAAGAATTATTTTAAGAGATATTTAATGCTAAAGTTGGACAAAATCGTTCCATTAAAAAAGTTTTATAGCAGCAAAAACTATACATGGGAATGTAATCATTTTTAGATCTTTTTATGCGTTAGAATTTGCCAGTGTGCAGATTGTATTTCTTTTTTTAATTTGGCTAATTTTTTGAGGTTTTATTTCTATTTTAAATTCAAATTTTCAGCATTTCTAGAGATATTTTTTACAGATTTTAGAAAGTGATATTAATTTAAACTGTTGCCAACTGTATAAACAGCGGAAACAATAATGTTTACTTCAAAAAAAAAAAAATAATAATAATAATAATAATATTTATACGTGTAATAAATTAAAAATTTATTTACACGTGACTATTATAAACAGAAAAAAACAATTGGAAGTAGAATTAAATAATTATGTACAAAAAGCAGGAACTTATTAAAAATTACGTCATAAAACTATAATTACACGTGAATTTTAAGAGAGAAAGGAATTTGTAAAATAATAAATTTATTAACATGCGTTAGAAGTCTTAAATAGGAGAAATTACGTCACATTACAGTTATTACATAAAACGAACACAAAATAATATTGCAAAACGGTTTAAATTTAGAAATTGCGCTCGACATTTATTTGATATTTTGAGCGGATACTTTTCAACTATTTTTCTTAGGAAAGCGCAAATAATATTTCATTTCTAACACAAGTATTTTCACGTGAATATTAAAATGAGAAAGAATAGTTTGGTCAAAATTACATCAGATTAAAAACGATTAATTTAAAATGTCTCATTTAAAAGAACTTTCTTTTCGCTTTGTTAAAAAATACTGGGAGACAAAGATTATGTTTACTTAATTCCTTTTATATTAGCTTATCTTGAAATGTTGTTACACGTGTCTACGTCATCAAGTTATTTTTACTTCGACGTTTTATTTGTATTTTTATTAATGTTGTACTAATTTATTTGTTCTTTCGTTATTTAAAATAAAAATTATATCAACTTGTATAATTTGGTGAGTGGTTTGGCGATTTATATAATTTGGCGAACTTAGTCGACGGGATAATCAAGTAGTACCGCAGCGGATTTGGCATTAAAATTTCCCCAATCAAAGAGAAATTAATAGAAATCCGTTTATAGGGAGATCGCCACTGTTTTTTAAATTATAATTCAATCTTTCGAAATCTTTTTAAAGCCGATCACATTAGCGTGCATTTAGAGTCTGCGGTGTCTGGACGGGGGTTGGCGAGCGTAGCTTGTAGGGGGGCGAGCCCCTTAGTGTTATAAAAAAAAATAATAAAAGCTTAACTTTATTGTTTTTTTTTTGTTTTTTTTCGTAAATCAAAAACATTCAATGGTGTCCGTTATTGGCACGTCTAGCCTATATACCAGATGATGATGAAAAACAGTTATAAGTTCTTTTTTTTTGTAAATCAAAAACATTTAAGGGTGTCCATTATTGGCACATCTAGCATATATATATATACTGTAATATTATAAAGTAGGGTGTAAAAAAATCATATCTTTTTTTAAATATAAAAAAAAAAAATCTTTTTTTAAAAATTTAAATCAGATTTTTTTTAAAAATTTAAATCGAATTTTTATGATTTTTTTTACCAACGTTCAAATACTGAATAGCTACCAAGAGTTTTAGATTTCCAAAACAATTAAACATCTAATTGCTAACATAATCTATGTTTTTTATACTTTGATAAAAATTATAATTAATAGTTAGTAATTACAGAAATTATGAAAATTGTAAATTAGTAATTTCATTAGTTAGTAGCATACAATAACATTATATAGGTACAGTAATATTTTATAATAATTATGTAAAACTATGTTAAATACTAGTGATATTTACACTTATTAAAATTATTAATAATTGCATTTAATACTTTTTGTTAACACTACTTAAAATTAATAATTATTAAACAATTAACTCTCTGATTAGGAACATAATATACATTTTCATGCTTTAATTACTCAAGGGATAATTCATAATTTAGTTTTCCATTCCAGAAAGAAAAAGGTGCAGAATGCTAGTTCAAAAAAAGGGCACTATTTCATGAGGAAATATATCAGTAATATGTTTAGTATCAATATAAGAATATATATAATTTTTTAGTACAATAAATAAAGTGCCATTAATTTTTAATAATTTTATGAATTACAGATTGATACTCTGGAATTAAGCTTAGAAACAATTATTTGAAACCTTTTTAATCAATAATTTTTTTAAAAAATCAGTCGATTAAAATCATGATTTAATCATTGACTTAAATCTTTGACACCCTATTATGAAGCATAACTATATATAAAGTTATAAATAAATTAAAAGATACTACTGATTAATACAAAATAAAAATTTGGTAAGACGCAAAACAGCATTTCAGATTTTTTTCATCAACTGTGCCAAGCAC
>CAWVRF010000023.1:0-69000 GCA_963932465.1 Maratus speciosus | reverse complement strand
AAAAAATTTTCCTTACCAAGCTCATTTTGCTCTTATTGCTTTCACATGTAACAAATTTCTTACCCACAAGAAAATGACACAACTCAAAAATACCACATTCCATGATTGGGATTATTTTACTGTAACATGAAACTGTTGCACTTACCTTTGCATACAATTGTAAAAACTTAAAACTTTTTCAGAATCAAGATGTTAAAGAAAGTGCATCGAGTAATTTTATCTCCCGATATCATCTTTTTCCTCCTTCTTTCGTGACACACATAGCATTCTCTAGCAATCTTTTGTATAACTACATGTTCACAGGTGAATTTGGTTTACCTCGTATCTCATTAACGCTATTTTTATTTTTATTTTTTTACTCATGCAGTTGACTAATAACCACCAGTCATCCATTTTGTTGCCTGTTTTTTAGAGGTTGCAATTTAAACAGTTAAAGAAAAAAAGTTTGAGCTGCATTACAAGTTTATTTTCCATTAAATAAACTGTTTCATTTGTTGTTGTGATAAAACTCCCCGCTGATTTCATAGCTGACTGGCAGTTTCTTTATATGCACCAACTTTTCTGTCTTCTACAAAAAAATAATTATGCAAAATACTAGGGTGTGCACAGGCTGAAATTTCCCACCCCGATCCGCATAAAAAAAATTTTGGTCCCATTATAAAAGTCAAAAGTTTGGCCTGATACAAGAGCTAAAAGTTTGTCCCAAACACTTTTCTACAAAAGACAGTGTTTTACATTGATATGACTAAAAAGTATTTTATATGAAGAATTCTGACAAAAAATATTTATTTTAATTTTTATATTTATTATAAAGTACTCTAGCCGTGCCTGTTCCAAAATACTGTCCTTTTCTAGATTTGTTTTGGCCTTAATAATCACTCCATTTTTATTGCATATTTATAATTGGATATGAATAGATAAGGAGAACTACATATTAAAAATAAATGCGTGTTAATTGTAATTTATTAATAATCAACATAATTTTGTCGTTTAAAAGAATAAAAATTATTTTGTTTTTAAAATACAGTAATTAATGAATGCAAACATTTTTGTAAACAGTATACAAATAATATTTATAACTTAAAAAAATATACAGATAAATTTAAATATTAAAAATCTCCTTATTTTATTAAAAGATGTGTTGCAAATGTTTGTCATGTTAATAGGACGCCAAAACTGCACATGCACATGTAAAAAAAGTAATTTTGGTACTTCAAATCAGTTGCTGATTCCAATATTTTACACTTGCTTGCAGGTTTTTTCTATACTGTGACACACTTTGTTTCATTTGCAACAGTCGTGAATAGTGATAGATTTTCACATATCACTTAAACGAGATCACTTTTTTAAGGGTGGCATTTTAAGTTTATGATTTGGCGAGATCATTTACAATGAATTGATGTTTTTCCAACTTAGTGAAAAGTGTCCAGGCCAGAAATCGGACCCAAGACCTTTGGTTTAAATTGTCAACTCTCTACCTATTGAGCTACCTGGGACAACACTGTTCAATGAGTCAACCGTATTGGCAGTAGTATCTGGTCTGCTCCATTAAATGACAGATATGAACATAGGGGAGACCAGGGTACAGTGGTCCACTTTTGCAGTTAACATTTTCCCCCCTTTAACGGAGAGGCCAATCTACCTGAAAATATTTGTGAATATTCTATAAACTTTTCTACATGCCTCACAATTTTCTCGGTGTATCCCGGAAGCGGGGTACAGTGGTCCACCTTCTGGGGCACTGTGGTCCACTATTAGTTATTGTCTGAAATACAATATAAATCTATTTATCATTAATTTAATTCTTTTTTATTTCTCCTTTACCTCCAAAATAATATAATGATGCAAGTTTGCAAGTAGCATTTTGAAACAAAAAACATAAAACTAAAGAATTGTCCAAAAATTTACTATATTTTGAAAATAACAGTATAATATACAGGAGTGATTGCAAATAAGTTATTAATTAAGTACAAAAAAATTAGCGAACATTAAGATTTGCAAATGAAATGTCAAAATACTTATGAGTAACAGAGAGCCTGGAATTGACCTGAGATACTTTTGGGTCTGGGAGTAACATTACAATATCAGTGACACCAACAACAGATTCATCTACAGTATCTGGAAAAAGGAAATTGATTCCCATTCAATTTGCGTCTCATGAATCTTATTTGAACAGAATCATCATCAATTATTTCTAGAATCAATCCCACGTGATGTACAATGTCTCTCTTTATTGCGAATTTCACAAGCACACAACTCTCGACTTTCATTTTTTTTTAATACTTGCGTCATATTCATAAGTAGTTAAGTCATGGTCTGAGTAATTCTCAGATTCACTTGATTCCTTTTTTCTCACAATCTACTATTTCATCAGGATCACTATCACTTGAATTCTCAAAGTATGCTTTGAGTTAGTTTTTTTTAAGAGCATTGGCTTCTCGTATAGTTTTCTTTATTGCTTTCTGGCGGGCTTCTTCATCCAAAATCATCTTAACAGGTGTTTCGGTAAGTATCCTTGAGGAACACTTTCGTCTTCCACTAGTACTTTTTCTTAATCCAACCTTAGGAAACGGACATACTTCTTCTGGAGTACGGATTAAAGTTATATTCAAATCAACCTCATTTTGATGTTGGTTATTGGAGCAAGATGGTGTTGATAAATCTGTCATAACTGGTGTTGCCTGATCTGTTACATAAGATGACCTAAACTCATGATCTTGAAAAATGTCTTCATTGTATGGCCATTTTCCTGTAA
Source organism: Maratus speciosus (assembly GCA_963932465.1). NCBI lineage: Eukaryota > Metazoa > Arthropoda > Arachnida > Araneae > Salticidae > Maratus > Maratus speciosus. The sequence continues at coordinate 66,245 of CAWVRF010000023.1, read as the reverse complement.
CTTTAAATCCGGACTGAATATTTTTTTGTGCTTGTGGAAATGCAATACCGACTAAACTCGAAATGTCATAAATTTTCAGAGGCTTTCCTGGGCATGTCATCATTCTTGAATCGCAAGCTTTGTGGTAATAGGATTTCAGTGGCCCAAATACTGTCATGGACTGCATTTTGTGACTAGTATGTGGATGAAAAGTCAACATATGAATTCCATTATTTTTAGCAAGATTGAGGGCAGGAATAGAAACATGACTTTCATGATCGTCAAGTAGCAATAAAATAGGTGCTTGCTTGCTACATTTTGCATACTTTATAAAGTATTCCAAAAAAATAATGAAGTTTTCAGATATCATCCAACCCGAAGAATGTGAACAACCTGCTGATCCCGTTGGTGCCCCATGAAGCATATATTCCTTGAAGTTCACACGAGGAAATATGAAGAACGGAGGAACAGAATTCCCTAAAGCATTTATGCATGCGCAGACAGTCACTAATTGTCCTCTTTCTGCAGATGAAACCTTTCCTATTTGTTTAATACCTTTTTGTGCCATAATTTTTCCAGGATTATGACATGCAGTAAGGCTTGTCTCATCACCGTTATATATATCTCGAGGTACAAATTAAAACGGTCATAGACGTCTTTTAAGTTTTTGAAGAATGAAGAAACATGGCGATTAAAGCTTGTCGCTCTAGAAAGGCTTGTTGCCTCAGGTTGTCGAAGCGAAAGATGTTGGTGTCTTTTTCTAAAACTCCCTAACCAGTCTTCTCCTGCCATTTCATTTTCTAGCCATGAATGTGGCATTTTTCGTGAATTTGCTAATCCAAATTCATAAGCTAGTCCCCTTACCATTTTTAAAGCCAGACCATAATATATTCTGGATGCCTCTACAGTGTATTCTTCTAGCGTCTTTTCTTCTGTATCTGAAAATATTCTTCTGCGTGCATAGTTTGGCATAAACTTAACTTCATTTCGGCTTCCTTCTTTTGAATTTTTGTGTTTATTAATATAACGAATAAGAGTTGTTTTGGTAATACTTGTGTCTTTACTGCGAATTGAATGCTTATCTTCAACTACCTGTTTTACAGCTCGTTCCATTACATCGGCTGATACAGTTCCAGTATCAGTTTTTCTTTGTTGTTTACGCGGCATCCCTAAAAACAACGAATAAACGATAAAGTTTTGGTTCCAAATTTGTTTTATGTTACAACTAAAATAGGTAATATAATTTCAGAACCTGCCAGAAATTACTTTAGTAGTTTAGTAGCACGTTACTTTTGAAAAAAAAAAAAGCTGTTTTATTTTCTTTATCTCTACCTTTAATTACTAAAAAAAAGACAAATATGATAATAAAAAATTTATTAGAAGCTCAAAAAAGGATAAAATAGTTCATTATGAGCTAACCATGTGCTCTGGAGCTATAAATAACCAATCCAGTGATGTCATTTATTAGGTTACAGTTATATTTTACAAAGGCAGTAAATACAAAACAAAATATTTCTTACTATGTTAACTCTACAATGCATGATTTTCATTTCTCCCCCCCTCCCCCCACTCCCAAACAAATATATATATAAATAAATAAATTGCTAGGTTGAACAAGAAAACTTATTTTAAAAATCATACATGAACTGTTATCCATAATTTAGGAGAAAACTAAAGTGTCAGATGGCTACATTATAATCTGAACAACATATAACATGAAATTTACAGTGTGCCAAATGACTATACTATGCATTGTAAGGTTAAATAAATTGTCATTTTTCTTTGTTTACTTTCTTTTATAGTTAAATAACTCTTTTAAAACTATTTATTCATAGAAAATAAGCAATTATTAAATATTTTGAAAATTCTTCATTACAGGGGCAGTATTCATTGCGGACCACTGTACCTCAGCAGTGGGCGGTCCACTGTGCCACATGTTGAAGTTCAATACATACTCATAAAAATATTATTTAAAGTTTTCTTTTAAGCATATATAAACTTTTAAATTAAATAAAAACTAGTGTCTTACCTTTTCAAAAAAGTTGTTTTATCTTATTTATCCATAACCTTTAATTACTCGATAAAGAAAAGTATGATGATGAAAAATTTTACTTTTAGGAGCTCAAAACAATCAGTCAGGATAAAAGGGTTTATTCTAAGCTAATGATGTGTTCTGAAGGCTATAAATAATAAATCCAGTTCTGTTATCAATAGCCTAAAAGAAAAGCTTTAAAAATTTTAAAATAAGTAAAATATAAGGGGTGGTCCACTGTACCCTGGTCTCTCCTATATATTATTTTTAGCTCAATCATGGTGATTGCTAAAGATATGCATATTGATATTTTTTGAACTGAGTAAAAAAGTACCCAGAACTAGAGTCAAACCCAATACCCTTGGCTTAAATTGCCAATACTCTACCTATTGTGCTATCTATACAGACAACCAGTCAGTACAGTTCATTTAGACAACCTGATTGACAATAACATCTGGCATAGTAAATCAGTATGATTGAATTAAAAATAATAAAGTGTATTTACATATATATTGTTTAATGGAGTTCCATTACATGCACTATATTGTGTTGAACTGTCTACCTGGCAGACTAGATGCTATTGCCAATAATGTTGCCTGAGTGAGTCTTGTCTTTCTGGATAGCTCGATTGGCAGAATGTTGGCAATTTTTGCTTGATGTTTATCAAGCAGCTAGCGGTAATTTTTAAAATAATTTTTTGAACATGTCTGACACATTGGGCCGTTGCACAAAATTGCAAATTGTTGCTAAATTTGAACTAAAAAACACCAATCCAATAATACTTCAGAGATGAGAAAATGTACAGTAATACATCTGAATAACGACATATCGGGAGCCTGGCAATTGTCCACAATTGAAAGGTAAGAATGTACAGATATATAATAGGTGTCAGAAATTGAGAAAGTGTCTGTTAAATACAGGTCTGTTAGAGGTTTTTGCTGTATTCTTAAAATTAAAACATGAATACATTAAATGATTCTCCGTTTTTATTACTAAAATAGCTGCTAAAAACAAAAGGTTTTAAACATTAAAACCAATATTCAGATTTTAAAATTTCCCGAGCGCTTTCGACCAATCCCTGGTCATCATCAATGGAATGAAAAATTATAAAAGACCTGCAGAATGCATACCGGTTTAAATAACGCAGGGCGATTCCAAAACTGGAAAAAAAGGAAAGGGGGGGGGGGAGGAAGTCGGATGAGTCCATACAGCGACATTGATCATTCCAATCCAAATACTCCACTGATTCCAAGTAGACTAAACCAAATGCTCGGTATATGACATGATAATGTATCATTACAAGTGTTCCTACCTCTGGCTAAAATTTCTAGAGATTCTCTCAAAATGCATATGTTAAATTGACTTGTTTGTGCGATGATCCTTGCTTTACTAAAGGATGTCAATATCAGCATCTAAATTTAACCGAGCTAAAGCTTTATATTGTTTCCCCTTTCCTATATCAGCCATATGTTCCTTCAACCTTTCCTGTAGTTTTCTGGTTGTCATTCCAACATATTCTTAAAAATGCTGATATTTGTAATATCATCAGCATTTAGCGAAAGAGTTTTATTTTCCTGTCATTAATTTAATTCTTTATTTTCATTGATGGAATTGACATTTCTTCTCATTGTGTGTGTGGCCTGCGAGAAGGGGTGGGGGCATTCTATATTATGATTCCCATGCACGAAATTCAGATTTTATTGTTGAATTTTGTAGTGCTCAACATAAAATCTCTTATCATAATAGAAAATCTCCAAAGAGAAAATGTCAATACAAAATACTATGTACATATGCAGGGTGTATCTGAAAAAGGGGTCAAAACTTTACGGGGTGATAAAACGCAGCTATAAGAGCAAATTTCGTCATAGAATGTAGGGTCGGAACGCAAACGGTGAGAAGTTAAAAGGTAGTTTTCCACTATCGCAGTTAGAGTTAATACAAAAATGAGAGGAGATACTTCAAAATACATTTTATTAACAGTAATGTAATTAATGTACATGCTCAAAGAAATTTTTCAAAAGATCTTCCGCCAGCTGTAAAGCACGCTTCACACCTGCGGGAAAAGGACTGGTGCACATTTGCGAAGACACTAGGCATTTCCCGAGTATCGCCGGCAACAACGGCGATCCTGGCGACTAGATCCATATCGGTTTCAGTGGGGTAATCGTAGATTAGGCTTTTCATATGGCGAATATGAATACAATTATTATATATTTTTCGAGTCTGGGAAAAAGTCCAAACTCGAGAAATCCAGCCAGCCATCTTGGTGGCCAAGCTATGGGACCACCTTCACCAATCCATCTCCCTGGGACAGTGAAAAACTACCTTTTAACTTCTGACCGCTTGCGTTCCGACAATACATTTTATGACGAAATTTGCTCGTATAGCTGCGTTCTATCCCCTTCCCCTAAAGACTTGCCCACTTTTTCAGATACACTCTGTATATAAAAAATGCATGCTAAAATTCAGAAAATTTATATTTATGTAGATAAATGTTATTGTAAATTTTTCAGACACATATTAGCACATTTTAGTTTAATATAACTTGGTCAACCGAAGTTAAAAGGTTTTTAGTTATTTTGCTGTTGAATCGGGAAATATAGGGAAATATAGCAAAAGTTTTCTGTGATATGTTTTTTAGGTATTTCTTTCACATAGCGGGCACCGAGGATGAATCGTCAAATTATAAGAAATATATAACAATGTCATCATTTATGATTTTATGACATTTCATGATGTAGGAGAGACCGGGGCAAATGTTAACAATTTTTGTTGTTTTTTAATTCATTTTTAAGTATAGTAAAATTAATTTTACATGAATTGTTAGAGTATTCCTTGTAGTACTAAATATATTACCATTTAATTTTTCAAATAAAAAAAAATAGAGGATAATTTTATTTTCCATAACATTAACAAATCGTCTTCTTGCAACAGTACTGGGGCAAGATGACTTTGGCGTTGGGGCAAGATGACAACACTGAAAAAGGTTGAACATATTTTATCTTTTGAATATATTACATGGTTTAACAAATGATAACTGTGTTTTTACATCTTACAAAATATCAGACTAACCATAATGCATTGTAACGTAATGTTGAACCGTTTAGTTCTACAGCTAACAATAGTCACAAATGAAAATGCCATTTTCATAATTGGAACATTCCTCATGCCACCACTCTTGGTAGTACTTGGTAGCACACAGTACTGCGTCCATTCTTCTGCTGGTGGGTCACAATATTTGAATTATTTGGGGGGAGGGGGACCAACGGGGGAAGGGGGAAGTCTTGACCCCCGAGGTCGAACCCTGTCGAACGGTACCCCCCTCGTACCTATCGGACGCATGGAAGCAGAGATATGACCCCGATAGGGTTTTTCTTTCGGGAGGTGAGGGAGCTAGGGGGCTTAGCGGATGGCAAAAATGTCTTCCTCTGGTCGCCCCCTTTCGAAAGACACTTCCCCTCATCCGATGCGCCCTTAACCCCAGAGGAGATAGAAGCGCAGTGTCGCGCGGACAAAGACACAGACAAACAAGCGTTTACAAGATTTAAATAGAATGGACAACACAGTTAGTTTAATAAATTCCGAAACATGGGGCTCGTCATCTTGCCCCGGACTGCCTGTTTAAAAATATTCGTTTTCATTGCCATGAAGGAAGGCGATTAATTGACATTTATTCATGGTAATAGGTAGTATTTAAACTAAGTTACTCATAAATATTAAAGAGAAACGATATATCTTACCTGTATCTGTAGCAGTGCTTATTTACACATGCATAAAATTTATAATGTGGCAACGGTAAACAATCAAAGCTTCACAACTAACACAAAAATGGCGATTTCAGCGTCTCTATACTATTGTTTAACGGACAGCTGATAGGAGAGCCAGTAGTGTCCGGTTGATGCTACCACCTAGTGGAAAACGGGAAAATTAAGGCATTCGTCATCTTGCCCCGGTCTCCCCTAATAGGTACATACAACTTATAATTATTGATATGTATCTTGTGTATAAGTCATATAGAATATATATATGATATGTAAGATGCAAATGTTACTCATATGTTGACATATTTGGTGCATATTAAACTAACTATATGTTGCGAATAACGATGCGCTTGACAGATGAAAAATATACTTTAATTAAAACTTTTAAAAAAATTACATAATAGAAAACATCTTGGCGCCGACAACATTCGAATGTACACACAATCAAACGTCGAACAAAAAACATCGGAGAAGAGTTGTTTCGATTCTTCTCAATAATCGTCTGCCAATGAAAGCGATGGAATAAATAAAAAAAATGTTTTTCGCTTTGCCACGCAACTCCCTCGTCAGTCTCGCACAACCAGTGGGAGATGAAAATGAACTTTTCTTATATATCTCGTCGTGTAGGACGAAGAAGCAAGTTGTTTTTGCTACAAAAGAAAATTAAGCTTTAACCTATCAATAGTTATAAGTTTTTCTTGACCATGAATGAGAAGAACAAAGTCCTTTTCCAGTCTCTTTACAACCAAGAACGGTCTCTCATAAGTAGGTTGTAGAGCCCTCTTGAAAAGACATCTCCGGAGAAAAACGTGGCTGCAGTTATTTAGTTCTTTTAGAACGTAGATCTTTTGCTGTCCATGCCTGAATGGTTGAACGGCTCTCAAAGCACACATTACTTTTTCAACTGGGCTATGTAATTTGATGAGTCTAACAAGGACGAATCTTCGTACAACTGTCCCGGAAGCCGTAAGGTGGTTCTCTATGTTAAATCAGCTGTAGAAGCACCAAGATCTTCACGTTCGGAGACCTAGCAAAACTAGAGGAAGAGCTTGGAACCAATCAACTTTATAGCACATTAAGGCTGGTTTAAAAGTTGATTAAGTCTCTCCACCAAACCATTACTCTGTGATGTGTATGAAGCAGTCATAGATTAATGCCGAGTAACCTTGTCAGAGTCTTGAAAGGTATGGACTCAAACTGTCTACCCTTATCGCATGTTATCCTCTGAGGTGTACCAAAACGAGAAATCTATGTCCACAAAAGCCTGAGCAACAGTTTGAGCAGTTATATCTCCTATAGTTACAACCTCTGGTCATTTAGTAAACATATCAATCATCGTCAGACAGTATCTGAATCCACGTACTAAAGGCAAAGGACCAATTATATTCCTATGTGTGTATATGCGCAAATCTTTCATCTGGGACCAGAAATCGCATCAAAAGAGATTTAGTATGCAAGTGTAACTTTGTCTTTTGACAGGTCACGCATGCTCTACGCCGCACAGCAACATCCTTATGTAGTCTTGGCCAAATGTACTTTGAACATATTAGCTACCTAATTGCCCTTATTCCAGGATGCGACAACCCATGCATTGACTCATATACCCTTTTTCTTAGAACCTGAGGGACATAAAACCTATTTACCTCACCAGAAATTTCACAGTATAATAATGTCTTAGCATCCGGCAGTTATACTTTAGCTAATTTTTCGGTAAACTCAACCTTTTTTATCCAAAATAGCCTTTAGATTCTCATCTTCCGTTTGAAACTTTGCCCACAACTCTGTATCAGCAAGTGTCGAAAACTGAATCTCACAAATTCTCGATAAATTATCAGCAACAAAATTTCCTTTACCTGGCAAATAACGTATATTGGTAGTAAACTGCGATATAAAATCTAATTGCCGAAGCCTTCTAGGGGAACATTTTTCTTGTTTCTGGTGGAATGGGGTTTATGATCCAAATAATCTAAAGGGTTTATTATCCACGTACAGCGCAAATATACGAGCCTCCAACATATGCCTAAAATACTGATTCGCTGAATATGCCGCTAATCATCCCAGTCATATGTTGAATAATTGCACTGCGCAGGTGATAACTTACGCGAGAAAAATTCAAGTAGCGTTGGACCATTGGGCGAAACTTTTTGTAACACCCCCACCCATAGCAAAATTACTACAGTCAGATATAAGTGCAAGTTCCGCATCTTGAGAAGGGTGATAAGGTAAAGTCGCGTTAGCCCTAGCCTCTTTAACTTGTTCAAAACTACTTTCTCTATCTGCATGCCACTGAATTTCTTTTTTATCTATTGTTTTCGCCCCATTTAAGAACCTATTCAGCGGTCCCAAAATTGCTGCTATATGGGGTGCAAAACGATGATAATAATTTACCATAGCCAAAAACCTTCTCAGTCGCTAACAGCCTTTGGTTTTGGAAAACCTACAATCGTTTTTACTTTATCTCTGATAGAATGCTGCCATGGCTATTTATAGTTTGGCCTAGAAAATCTATAGTTTCTTTACCAAATTCACATTTTGATGTGTTAATTATAACCCCGTAATCTCGAAATCGCCTAAAACCTTCCTCAAAATGCTGATGCGCTCCGCGTGAGTTTCACTCGAAATTAAGATGTCATCGAGGTAAGGAAAGCAAAAATCTAAACTGCGGAGGACCTCATTTATGAAGCGTTGAAACATCTGCGCCACAGAGGATAAGCCGAAGTTTAAAAATGGAAATTCAAATAAACCAAAAGGAGTTATAATAGCAGTTTTCGGGATATCGGGAGGATGGACCGGAATTCGATGTTATGCCCAGACTAGATCCACTTTCGAAATTTTTTTTTTTTTTACCATTTAACGTATATGAAAAATCCGGAATGTGAGGAATGGGGTACCTGTCTTGCACTGTAATTCAATTAAGCGCCCTATAATCCCCTGTTTGTCTCCAATCTGACGCGCCCTCAGTAACCATATGCAATTGGACTGGCCCAATTACTTTTAGAGGATCTACAAATATCTTTCTCTAGCATATAATCAAATTCCTGTTTAGCTATTCGGAGTTATGCTCGATGTAACCGTCGAGTTCTAGCCGTAACAGTGGGCCCTTCGGTAGGAATAAAATGTACTGTATCATGTTTTGTAGTTCGATTGTCCGTATTGTTCAGTTGAGTAATCCCCTTACATTTTTTAATAGTTCGATATATTCAGAATCACCAAGAATTATCTTAACAACTGGGATATCACACAGACTTGCGCGCCCACGAGCAGTAATATTAGTCACCGGGTCTAATAAAAAACGCTTTTTTAAATCAACCAATAAACCAAAATGTTGCAAAAAATCGGCACCAGTAATCGGTATAGTAACCTCAGCTATGATGAACGGCTATTCCAATTTGCGTTTCAATCCAAGATCCAAAGTCAACAGATTAGTACTTACCGTAAGTGCAGATTTTAGTACCATTAGCAGCGTACAATATGAAATCTCTCTTCCTAGTATCCTTAACCAAAAACGACTTAAGAAAACATAAAACACTACTGCCAGTGTCTAACAAAAAGCTGGATTGCGTAATTTTGTCAGTAACATAAAGTCTCCGACTCAAGCCCGTACGTGCAGTAACCGCTGCTACTCCTGCGAGCTATGATCGTTTTTCGGTAGGTAAGCACACGAAGAGACACATTTTCGTGCATTTTCCCTAAATCGGAAATGATATGAACATAACCATCTGTCTTTACATGCTCTGTCCTTTGAATTAAACGAGTTCCGTCAGTATTGTTTCCTAAGTGAAGGGGGACAAGACCTGAAGTAATCAGCTTTGGAAGTTCCTCAACCTGCAATTTTAACTGATTAAGATGCACCTGTTCAAACCCGCGCGAATCCAGAGAATTAACACTAACCTGCGTGCATTCGCAAAACTTATCTGCCATTTCCGACAACTTATAAAAAGATAAATAAAATATTACAGAAATATCAAAATTCAGAACAGAACTAAATATTCACTGAAAACATGAAACAATTTAAAATAATGAACAACCACCACCTCAGAGGATAAATGCAAACGGGAGATAAACATTTAAAAATCTCATACCTGTTTGTGAAAACGATAATTTTACAGCTTTGAAGATAAACATTTTATGAAGATATTATTCCAAGTCCAGCATTCGAACGTGAAAAACGGGCCACCAGTAGCGTAGCAGAAGGGGGTATGCGCTGAACATTATGATGCAAAAATATACTTTAATTAAAACATTTAAAAATCAATTATTTACAAAGCAAGGAAAAAACATCGTGGCGTCGACAACATTCAAATGTACACCAACTCTCTCTGTCGATCTCCAAAAGCGTCGAAAAAGAGTTGTGTTAGTTCGTCTCAATTATCGTCTGCCGATGAAAACGATCAAATAAATAAATTTATTGTATTTTGCTTTGCCACAATATCGAAAGAAAAATCCACCTCCCGTAGAGATATCTTACAATAGCAAGTACCAGAACCTCCCCCCAAAGTGATAACGTTATATATGTACAGCCCTATCTCATAAACTCCAGAGAAAATTGTAGGTGGAACATGATCAATATTTCTAGTTATAGCACATTTATACATACGTATCTGTATCTATACTCGAGTTAAGTGATACCTAAGAATATATAATGTGATAATTTAATGCATGAATTTTGTACTGTTTAAGGAAATTAAAATTGTCAAATCGGCTACTTATTTGACTTTTCAAATTTAGTACACTTTATTAAAAAATGTGCTGTTTATTATTTTTCTTTCTGTTTTTAGATTGAAAGGTAAGATCACTTAAGAAAATGTCATTGATTACAGAAGAAAAATCTTCGTCTAGTAAACAGCACTTTCTTCCTGAAAATGGAGATACCGAAAAACATTCCTCCATAGATACAAAAGAAAAAGCTTTTATTTGTGAAGTGTGTTCCAAAACATTTTCTAAGAAAAGTTATCTAAGAAACCATCTCTTGACTCATGCTGGAGAGAAACCCTTTAATTGTGAAATATGTTCCAAAGGATTTTCTCAGAAGAGTGATCTCTTAAGACATCTGTTGATTCATACTGGAGATAAAACCTTTATTTGTGAAATATGTTCTAAAGGATTTATTAGTAAACGGTATCTTAAAAGCCATCTCTTGGTACATACATGTGAAAAATCCTTTATTTGTGAAATATGTGCCAAAGGATTTTCTCAAAATAGTGATCTAAGAAGACATCTCTTGACACATACTGGAGAAAAACCCTTTGCTTGTGAAATATGTTCTAAAGGATTTTCTCAGACTAGTGATCTAAGAAGACATCTCTTGACACATACTGGAGAGAAACCCTTTATTTGTGAAATATGTGCCAAAGGATTTTCTCAGAATGGTGATCTAAGAAAACATCTCTTGACACATACTGGTGAGAAACCCTTTATTTGTGAAATATGTTCCAAAGGATTTTCTGATAAGAGTACTCTAAGAAAACATCTCTTAACGCATACTGGAGAGAAACCGTATGTTTGTGAAATATGTTCCGAAGCATTTTCTTATAACAGTAGTCTAAGAATGCGTCTCTTGATACATAAAGGTAAAAAACCCTTTGCTTGTGAAATATGTTCTAAAGGATTTTCTCAGAATAGTGATCTAAGAAGACATCTTTTGACACATACTGGAGAGAAACCCTTTATTTGTGAAATATGTGCCAAAGGATTTTCTCAGAATGGTGATCTAAGAAGACATTTCTTGACACATACAGGTGAGAAACCCTTTATTTGTGAAATATGTTCCAAAGGATTTTCTGATAAGAGTAATCTAAGAAACCATCTCTTGATTCATACCGCAGAAAAATCCTTTGTTTGTGAAATATGTGCCAAAGGATTTTCTCGTAATGGCAGCCTAAGAACTCATCTTTTGACACATACTGGTGAGAAACCTTTTGTTTGTGAAATATGTTCCAAAGGATTTTCTCGTAATGGCAGCCTAAGAACTCATCTTTTGACACATACTGGTGAGAAACCTTTTGTTTGTGAAATATGTTCCAAAGGATTTTCTCGTAATGGCAGCCTAAGAACTCATCTTTTGATTCATTTTGGAGTACAGAAAACCTTAGCTTTGTAAAATGTTTTCCAAAGGCTTATCTGATAACTCTCATCTGAGGAAATATTATTTCTCTTAATACCAAATAGACATTTTTTGAAAATAAGATTAATATATTTGTATTTTCAAAATTGAGTATGAACCCTGTATATGTCATTGCATTTACTATTATCACATCTCTTCTGTTTTAGCATTTAGTAATAAAAAAAAATGTATTACACTTTTTTTTCTAAATTCTCAAAAATTCTTCCACAGCATATTGTGTTTTTGATGATAAGCAAATAACTCTTGACATATTCATTAGGTTACAGTAAACCTTTATGGAAACAATCTTTGATAGTTAATTTTGATTTTTTTTTTATCTCACTTTAACCCTCTAAGACCTGGTAAGTTTTTGTAGAAATTAAAAATCTTGGGGGTTAATCCTAATTAATAGGATCCTTTTTGACCAAAAAATAATATTTAAAATTTTTTCTGATGCCAGGTTATGTCAAGGGAAAATCCACACAATTGTGTGATGCAGGCTCGACTTTAAATCACAGGAAAAGAGGAAAAGGTGTTTCCTTTTTCCTTAGGATCACCTACACAATTGTGTAGGTCAGGTCTTAAAGGAATAAAGTATATTTCCCAAAAATTACATATTATTCTGAGCTATAAGGATGAATCGTACCTTAATATCTTATGCAGTAGGAAAGGTTTTAATGAAACAATACTTTTGAAAAAAATATGATAAGTGTGCTAAAAATATATTTGTGTGCAAAATAATCTTACTCATTGGTTAAATTTTCTTATTAAGAAATTGTCCGAGGATTTAAATGAAGCCTATCACATAATCATGTGAAAAGAAATTATGGGGTGTTCCACGAAGACGCCCCCCCCCCCAACACCAAACTCTAGACAGCTTGATTGCTCACTTGGATATCATAAGAAATACCTGAAAACTATATCTCAACGATCGTTTTTGAGGAAAATGTGAAAAAGTGTATGACATCATGTCCGGTGCAAGAAACGATTTTTAAATAGCAACATCGGTATCTGCATATGTTTACGAAGAAAAATATTGTCCACCGTGCTTATTGAGGCATGCATGTGTATGTAATAAATAGCTGATTGCACACATTGCAGCTGCGTGGTGTCCACAAAAGAATAGCTACTTGATGCAGCTTTTTAAGTATGATCCAAATGAGCGCTTGATATCATTCCAAGGCACGTGCATGCATGCCTCGATAAGTACAGTGCATATTTTGTGTATCTTCATGTGCAAACATACACAAAAACTAATGTTCGTGTTCCCTACAAGTTTTTTTTCCTTGTGCCGGATGTCACATTATACGCTTCTTTCACAGTAAATCTGAATTTTTAATTATATGAATTTTTATTCACATTGCTAACAAGATGCAGGTAAAGACAGCAAAGTGAAAAAGCATTCAGGTCAGGGTTCGAACCTTGGTGTTTGGGTTCAGCCCCCCTCCCCCTCCAATGTTCTGCCATCTGAACGACACACCTAGCCTACCACCTTTTACTCTTGTTCCTACGTGTGGCCCAAGTTGGCTGTCTGTGCCTCTGACCAAAACTTTTTATTTTCATACTAGCTGACCCGCTGACTGTGAGAAAAATCGGTTTAAAAAAATCTTATATTTAGCGGTAAACAGGCTCAAAAAGACTGCAACGGAAAACAGGAGATATGTGTCCGCCGACTGCATGATTTTCGTGTTAAAATATTGATATTTAACAGTAAAAACACTTAAGCCACGTAACTATTTATTTTTTCCCATCGAAATCCTGAGTGAAATATTTTGATTTTAAAACTAATTATATCACCCTTAAATCCGACTATACGTCAATGAAATCGATAGTCGATCATTAGCTTAAAGGTTAGTATATAATATTTTAATTTCAGAGGTATTGTACAAAATTAAGTATATATATTTTTAATCAAAACATGCGTAATGTTCACCCTGTTGATAAAATCCTAACCGTAACCTAATTGTAACGTAATCGTAATTTATCTGTAACCAAACTGCAACTTAACCGTTGCCTAACCGTAACTTAAATATAACATAAATGTAATCTAGCCGTAACCTAACTGCAACTTAACCGTAACCTAATTGTAACCTAAGCGGAACTTAAATATAACCTAACTGTAACCAAATCGAAACTTAAATGTAACCTAACCGTAACCTAACTAATCTAAATGTAACCTGACCTTAACAAAACTGTAACTTAACACCAAAGATAACATAACTATCCTACGTACGTGCTGCAAAGTACTTTAGTTCCACTTTCCACCGCCACGGGGCATAATATGTTTTATACGAACAACCGACACGGGACATTGCCACTGCAACCGAGTATAGCAGGCGTGTTACGCACGCTTTGCAAAATCTTTTAGTTTCACTTTTCACCACCAGGATGCACACTCTTACGTAAACAAACCTATATCCGAATGAAACTCCGATTTTCGACCTATCCGTAGTTATGTTACTCGACAGGGTGGGGACACAAATAAGAATTTTAGTAATTTGCTGCAATTTTTATTCGGAAATAATGGCAACCACCACCCATTTAAAAGCCCAATATGATCTATAAGAACCTCCGACACGGTTCACTGCTGCAAGTTTCACCGTATAGCAGGCGTTCTGTGCAGGCTCCGTAAAATATGTTAATTCCACTTTCCGCCACCAGGGGGCTTACTCTATTCTTAAGAAACCTACATCCGAACGAAACTCCGTTATTAAACCAATTTGTAGATATATTAATCGAGGCGGTAGGGGAATGATATAAAAATTTAAGAAATTTGCGGGAAATTACTATTCGGAAATAACCACTAATCATAAATTACGGGTACAATAAGTTCTGTACAAACATCTGACGTGGGTTCCCACTGCCTGCGCACTGTATAGCAGGCGGGCGATAAATTCGGAACATTTTTCTGTATTTAAAAAACTAAAAAGAGCAATTAAAAAATGCGTTTAAAAATGTCTTTAAAAACACTTTTGAAAAAAAAAAATTATTAACAGTATCAAAAATGAGAATTTAAATTCTATTAAAACTGTTGCTACTGGCTACAGTAGCAGAAAGCATTAGAATTCAAGGACTTATTGTTGCTAATTTCTAGTGAGAAAAGAGCACATAAGGAGTATTCTAATCTTTTATTTAACGTTTAAAAACCACATTTCTAGCTATCTAAATAGATCAGTATCAAACACGCACCTCCAATTTTCCGTAAACTAACCAAAATCGCCGATTTCTAAGCAAATATTATCGCTCAACCAATCAAAGAACAGAAAACAGTGTGGCAATCAAAAGGCCTGTCAGGCTGTCAAGTTGATTGCTAGGTTGTGACGTCATTTGAAACTAATCTAGTCTCTTAAACGTTCATGATTATTAAATATGTTTTCAAAGCATGTGTTTCACCTTCATTATAAAATTTAATGTTTAGTTTAAAAACCAGTCTCTCATGAAACATTGAGGACTCAAATTAGTTGATTTAAGTGTATCCCGGTTTACTTAATTATTTCTGCGAAAGCTTTATACAACCAACCAACCGAAATCAAGCGGAAAGAAAGAAACATATTTTTGATGAGCGATGCTTTATGAACCAACCAACCGAAAGTAAGCGGAGGGGAAAAAAGGCATACTTTTGATGAGAGTGACTCCGAATATAAATTAATTACTCAGCTAATAATTAGAATTTTAAAATTCTGAGGACCAGGTACATTAGGAAAGGCCTTCGATTCTCTTCGCAAGAATTTTGAACATTGTACGTACAGTAGATTTTGCTAGCCATCGCCGACAGACACACACACACACAGAGCGTTCTGTTCCCTTATTAGTATAGATAAAATAAAATGTCATTCATTCATCAAATACTCGGAATATTTTTCTAATTATGCGAATTTCGTCTCATTAAAAATATTTTATGTATACGTATCCCGATTTATCTTTTAAAATGATTCATCTATTGTACTAGAACTTTCTCAAAGGAGTATTGGAAACTCTTTTGTAGTTTCAAACTACGTAATTTTTATTACTATTAAGTCTGTAGCTTTAACGAGCACGTGTAAAGCGTCTTCAAATTTGAGTCATATATGCATTACTTGCTATATAATTTGCGCATCAGTCAGTGATGTCTGATAATTATAAACACTGAAGTTCACAACAATAAATGAAAAGGGTGTCTCATTTGAACCAATGCAGTTCAAATCAGTGAGTCATGTTGAAAATTTCAAAAGAAGAAACGAGATTTTTGGAATACAGATAGTTTCGGTCTGGCCGAATTTTTAACAGCATTTCCGCCGAAACTCTGATTTTCAATAGAAAATGAAACGAAATCAAATTTGCGGTCGATCTTTAATAATAATCTATTTTGCTTATAAACTTCAACTGATTTCTTCACTTTCTAGCAAACATTTTAAATTTTTAATTGGTTTTAGAACTATTGATTTAAATTGCTCATAATTTGATTGATGCAGCTCTAAAAAAATAGACACCATTTTGCATTTTAACAAATGTTTCTAAAACTGGCCTCTAAAACCTTTACATTTGTGAATATTAAGATGCAAGAAGGTGTGCTACGTGTTATAATCTCCTTTAAAAAATACGTTTCTTTAACTTAACTGGAATATGGGGCATTCTCACAACCTTTTGACTTTCATGTCCCTGAATAATATTTTTTTATTTAATACACTTTTTTGTGTTTTTTTTTTGTTTCATATACTTGGAAACATCCCAATGCATGATTGCACAACAATATTAATGGAGATAAATAAATTTTGGACGATGTTGGGGGTCCAAACACATGGAAAACTCATCTACCGTCCCGTGTCCCTGATGCTGATTTTGAAGTTTGGAGCTGTCTGGATAAAAATGTTTCAATAAAAATAATTCGATGTAATTTTTTTCTGAAACTGGAACTATTGTTTTATATAAATATGTTGCTAAAAATTAACCTGCACACATTTTTAGGGTTGATATTATTTTTTGAACTTTGCCCCTGGGTTTTAGATTTTTACCATCCTTCTTCTAAAATGATATAGAAAATCACTTCAGATGCAGCGACAGAATTTTTTTCAAGTTTTTGCTCATGCAAAAGTATGCTAGAGAAAGAATATCTACAATTCTTTGACAGGAAATTTACTGCAGAATATAAATCAGCATTTAAATATCAATTTCAAGCACCGTGGCTTTATTGGTAGTCTTACCGTCCCCAAGGTTCATTTCTGCACTTTTCGAGGTAAATGAAACTTTTTTTATTTAATCCAATGTTTACAACTGTTTCTAAAAATGAATGAACATTGTGGCTATCACTTAGTCTTAACATGATTTTCCTAAAAATAGGTGGTAATTTTCCTTACCGTTCCATCCTTACCGTCTCTTTTTTTACCATTTTGTCCTTTTTTTTACGATTTCGTCCCTTTTTTTACCTTACCGTCCCTTATTTAACACCCCTTTAAGACAATGTTATACAAAAATTCTGTATTAAAAGTACTACATTTGTATTATTTCTTATTTGAATATTCTGTGGGTACTATGCAAATTCATTATAAGTAAAAATTTAGAAGAAAATAAAAAGTTATACGGGTAAAATGGTAAGGAAAAATTAAACACGAGAGTTTAACTTAAACCTCAGTTAAATTAAAAAATTTTCACTGCTGACCATTTTTTCTTTATTTTGAATCATTAAGACATTCGTCTATCAGATTAAAATGTTATTTTAGCAAGTTTAATTTCACCAGATTTCTTCCCCCAAAAGTCAAAAGATTGTGAGAATGCCCCATATACGAATTGAGTTTTTCCAACTCAGTGTAATTCTTTAGCCGAGATTTGCACCCAGAATATTTTGACTTGCATTGCCAATGATCTGCCTATTGAGCTACGTAGACCGATAACCGACGGGTATATCTCGCTCAGAGAATCTTATTGGTAACAGCATCTAGTCTGACATGCCGACAACTTAACTGAATAGACCGCATTCGGAACGACATTAAACGATGGAGCCACTGTCCTTGTATTTTTTAAGTTTCCGTATTTTCGAGGTAACATTGTATACCTATATCATACAAATACAGGGTGTCCCTAAACATCATCAATAAATGGATACGTAAGATCAAGTCTTTCATCCACAATAATGTTGTCAATGACTCTTTGAAAACAGGCTACTTGATTGGTAACATCAAAAAGAACACGCAAAAACTGGTATAAATCTCCACAAGCTTCAAAAGCTGTGTAATGCCTTTCACTATCCAGAATAGGGATTTGATGGTAGGCACTTTGCAGATCAATTTTACTAAATACTTTATTTTTCGAAATTTTCAAAATTATCTCTTCAATTTTAGGCAAAGGATAGGCATCAAGCAAAGTGTACTTGTTAATGGTATGCGAGTAGTCAACCACCATTCTAGGCTTGTGATTTTCTCCTCTAATAACGAATGCTAGAGCCTGCCACGGTGAATTTCTTGGAACACCCTGCTTGAAAAGTTTCTGAAATTCCATCGCCATAAAGTTATCGTCTTCATGGGTATGACGTCTTTACTTTGTCACCACAGGCCTACAATCCGGGTTCAAGTTAGTAAATAATGAAACAGGAGGTACTTGAGCTACAGCTAGAGAACAAATTGTTAGTGGAGGTCTATTACCATCAAATCCAATCTCCACAGATTAATGTCCCTTTAAAATATCATGACCTATCAAAACGTCAGTACAAAGATCCTTCATAATTAAAAGTTCCACATCTTAATAAGGGAAGTTTTCAATTTTCAAATTTATTCTACAAAAACCTACTGTTTCAGTGACCATCGAGGAGTTTGCCATGGATATTTTCCCAAAATATGGTTCAATTTTAGCTCTACATTTAGCCACACGATTCTCATTAAGAAAGCTTAGAGAGCTGCCCGTATCGATTAATGCATTGAGCTTGAAATTATTTACCGATGCCTTAATGATTAATTTCTGGAGACAGTGACTAGCTCCTGAAATAGCTACCAATGTGTTTAAAGAAGCCACCACATTTGAAGAGTTTCTAACTTGTCTAGATTTACACACTCGTTCATAATGTCCCTTTTTGCCACATTTTATGCACACACACATAGTTCGTGGATGGAAATCGCTTCCACAGATTGGTTGGTTGGTTGGTTGTGTTTATGACGGCCAATTATCTACACGAGGAATATAGGCCTTAAGGGGGAGGTGCCCTTCGTGGGGATCTTTCTAAGGGAACCTAACCTTATTACCTTGGAAATCCAAGGTTCGAAGAAAACCACGAAAACTCCGAACGATTAGGCCGACGGGCGCGATTGGGTTCGAACCCAGCACCTCCATTCTACCAGCTTTGAGAGCAGAACCTCTCGGACACTGTTGGGGCCTCGCTTCCACAGAAAAAGCATTTTTGAGATCTTGAGGAGGGGGAAGCAGTCGATGCTTGTTAGGTCCTCTTCTTCTAGAAAATTATGTTCTCCCATAGCTGCAGATGGCACTGTGATGGAATTTTCCATATAAGAAGCTGCATGCACTTCAGCCAATTCAAGGTATCTGGCTTGTTCAAAAGCTTGATCAAGAGTCATCGAGGTATTTTTAAGAAGTCGTTGACGAATACAGGAATATTTTAAACCCTTTATGAAAGCATCCCTAATGTATTCTTTACGGTAATCTTCGGCCTTTACGTCCGTAAAGTCACAATCTTTGCTTAATTGACTTAAAATTTGTAAGTATCCGGCGATCGTTTCTGCGGTTTGTTGCTTTCGCGTCGACAAGCAATGTCTAGCAAATATAACATTACGTTTCTCTACAAAAAACGAATCTAGTGTCGTAATGGCTTCAGTATAAGTCGTACAGTCATTACTGAACTGGTAAACATTTGAACTCACATAATTGCACAATAAAGGCAATTTACTTTCCTTCTGAAATGCTTGTTATACCTTCTAGAAAGTTTGCAAAAGTTCTTTTTCAATGGCTCCATTTGGCTTCCGCGCTTGAGCACGTGTGATCTACGTCGAATCTTTCAGGCTTCCGTAGTTGTTCCTTATTATTCAGTTTAAGAAAGTATGCATTCAAAAAGTTTCGCAGTTTTTAAAATTGTGCTATTGATAAAAATAAAGTATGATGAGGCGATTACTTAAGCAAAACTTAGCTTTTAATAACTACGAAGTACATCGTGAACGGTAGATGTTCACACCATGTCAACAACATCAAGGTGTTGCCAAATCATAAAACATAATAAAGTGTTTCTACTTACAACTAAGATTGTCACAATGAGTAAGTATTACGGTGGCCCCAACGACTAGTTAACTTTGTTAGAATGTGTTAAAAAATCCATTTGTACACAAGGATAGGGACATACAGTTAAACCTCCCTAAAGCGACCACGTTCCGTTTGATTAAAAATTGGTCGCTCCGAGAGGTGGTCTCTTAAGGGAGGTCATGTTTAAATCTAGATTTTAATTGTTGAAAAAAGGTAACAATGTTACTAAAATTTGCTTTTCACATTAGGAAAAAATATAAAAATTTAAGTATCAAAACAAAAGTTAATTAGTGCAGAGTTTAAAAAATGATTACATTGACGTTTGCTTTCATTTTACGGTTTTATCTTTTAAAACTTTTATTTCCCAGTCCTTTTGAAATTCAGTAAATAAAAGCAATTTTTTGGACGGGAACAAGTAATGACGATTTCATTAATTTAACTATTTCTTTGAGAGTTTCCCGACAGAGCAAGATAATAGACAACCCGATAGAGCAGGGTTGTTTATTGACCGTCATTCTTAATTTGTCATCAGAGTCAAATTCATTTCCTAAGCACATCAAAGTTACTAGGATAAAAAAAATCTAAACTTAGTATAGCAGTTTGATGAATAATGTGCTCTCCGGAATTATTTTTCTTATAAAACCTTCTTCAAGCGATCAGGAAAAAAAGGAATTTTCTTCAAAGAAATTGGTCGCTCATAAAGGACCTTCATCTGGGATGGTCTCTAAATGGAGGTAAAATTAATATTGAGACTATGGGAATAAATTTCGTTCCATGAAAATATGGTCGTTCAGGTGGGCGGTCGGAGGTAGTCGCACAGGGAGGTTCCATTGTAATTCGGTAACTGGGAAGCAAAATTTAGATTAAAAAGGTGATTCTGATGAGCCAAATCAGAAAAACAGCGTGTTAGCTTTTATCCAAGATGAAATGACATAATACTATGCCTTTTAAAATAATTTTCTCAAAAAAAATTATTTTAGTAACGAATAATTGTTTTTATTACGATATTCATTTATTCATTCAGACTTTGTAATGAGTACAGTAAACGTTCAGTTATTTAGGAAGAAGTGAGCATTGTCTATTTAAGAATGAGAAATTGTTATTTGACAAATTATTAAACCAACATTTTACCCGAGAATTTTCTTAAACTAATTTTATTGTATTGAATACTCAAGACTGTTTTATAATTAAATGTGTTTGGATTATCACCTACAGTAATTGGATATAAAGATTATTCCTTGCACTTCACAAGGGTAAGTTTTTTGTTTAATTTGTGCGCGTTTGTATTTTTTTTTTTTTTTTTTTTTTTTGAGGGGAGGGGGTATTATTCTCAAATTCCTATCCTGGATTGTTCGATCAAATTAATACTTTACCCACTGTGCGGCTGTTGATTCTGATTCCCTAATACGAGCGCGGGAGAATGGTTCATTTTATATATGCGTACTACATAACAACTCTATTTGATTACCAAACATAATTAATTGTGATATATTTCACTTTCGGATTTATTTAATAAATGTGTAAATGTTTTTGTGAGCCGGCTTATGTATATAAATAAGCTTATTTTATTTTACAATCAATATTTTTCAGCAATTACTATCAAGATCAGCATCTGTTTACTATCTTAATCATAATGTTAAAATAAAGTTATCAAAGTTACAAACTATTAAGAAACAAACATAGAAATTATATCCAAACAAAAAATATTTGTTACTTTAATTTTTAATTTGGCAAAAATAAGTTTATCAAATGCAAATTTTAAAATGATAATAATAGAATAATTTGACTGATTTCAACAGGAAAACAGAAGATACTTTTTCACCTTCTTCACTATTTTATCACTGGCTCCCTTAGCAGACATCGATTTTATAGTAATCAAATGTCCAAGCATTTGAAGTACATTCGGCAATCAATAATTTCCAAACAAGCCGATTAGGTCAGTCTTTAAAGTAATTCCTTTTTTAGTGACTCATACAGGGTTACGATAAAAGAATGTCCCAGTTTCAATGGTATATTATAAGAGTTTATTTTGCATTATTTACAACAAATGATATATCAAGCTGAAGGTAAAGTAACCTAGTTTTTTTTTACAAGTGCTCAATATGTGCACCTTTAACTACTATATACGGCCCACATCCAACCTAAACTGCAATTCTTCCCATACTTCGATTGATGGAGTCATGGAAGCAACAGTCTCTCCCATTCTGTGTCTCAACTCTGGCAAATTATTTAAAAGCGGCCGAACGTAGACACGATCTTTTATAAAGGCTCAAAGGAAAAAAAATGGAATGGCTCTAACGACTTTTAAATCTTCAGCCCATCAATAACGCTGTATTCTTAGGAACTGTCATTTTGCGTATGTAGCACCCCAAGCGAGTCAATAACAAAGCAGTACAAGCACATGCGCTTTTCTAAAACTGTTTGAGTTATTCTTTATTTGTGACATTGAACCATCACTTTACAACGCTTACAGTCGATACTATTAAAATTTAGAATTGGGACATTCTTTTACGGACACCTTGTATAATAGTGATAAGTTTCATTAGAAAACTTAGTGAATATTAGCTTCCTAAGTTATGCATTCTAAACCATGTAACTAATAATTCTAAATTATGCTTGTTATTTTTTCTCAATTAATTAATAAAAAAAGTTTGCGGTTTATAAAAATCAAAGAAGGGGGTGGAATTTTTGGCACTTGCTGTTATACCAACACCATGCCAAAATCAATCAACGCCACTATACCAAACCATGCTAATGTGCCATTCACTTGAATCCTGACTTTGTAAAGAATTTTGATTGAAAATTGTGCCAAACATTATGACTCACTATATACTGAACATGAATCATTTTTTTAACTGAAATCTTGAAAAACGTATTTATCCAGTATTTTTTCAAATCAAAAAAAGAATTACCGGATATAATTCTTATTAAAAAAAAACATTACTTTTTCCAAGCTACTTTGAAAAAAAAACATAAAAATGTCTGTATGTAAAAAGAATTTTTCTTTTATTTCACTATTTATTTACTTTATTGAGTTATAACTCACATTTTTGCTATAATTTTAAAAATTGACTGTTACAAGTTGATGTGGAAGCTGCATTAAAATTGTTTTAAGACTATGGAATTATACTTAAAGAAAGCTTTTGTTCGAAAAACAATGAAATGAAATTATACATGAGTTTCAGAATTTTATTCGCAATGAAGGAAATTTACAATCATGCTCGGAAAACATAGGAATATAAAAGAAAACGTGTTTTGAAATATCATATCGTTGCCTTTTCTTAATGCTTTAAATTTCTTCTAGTGTTGGTTTCAATTGTTGACTTCGATTGAGTTTTGTGAGCTTCATTTGCAAGTGAACCTAAAATGATTTTAAATATAATTAAAAACTGACACATAAAAAAAAAACAATGATTATCTGAAATTGTAAGAAAGTATACACATTTAAAGTTTTGATTTACTATTACATTTATTCTTAATAATTGCAAAACAAATTTCAATGTGTTGAGTTTTTTAAGCATAACTTAAAACTACTTGACAGAATGAGGTGATATTTTAGATTCACATATTTGAAGATTCTAAAGTTCGATGTCGATTTAAACTTTTATAAGTTTTAATACACGATTTTTTAAATATAACTAAAAAACATGCAAATAAAATTAATAGTCGAAAAAGATATGTAATAATGCATCCTGTAAAAAAATTAACATAAATCAATGTCTAGAAGTTTCAAGTAACGGAATCTAAAATATTACATGTACATATGCCCAATAGTTTTCCGAATTCTGCTTAAAAAACTATACACATTGCAGATAGTTTTGCAACTGCAGTCTGTCTCGAAAGTTTAGGTGCAACCAGAAAATGTTTTTATTAAATAACAATGGAAAATTAAACAAAACATTGTTTATTTTTAAGATTCCATAAATTTATTAAACTCAATCACATCAAATGCACAAATGGCTACATTGTCATAATTTTGATAAAGACTCATCAAAATCTGTAACCACCATCTTAAAAGTTTTGGCACAATGGAAAATGAATACTTTAATAAACACTTTTGATCGATACTATTTATTAATATAGCATTTTCCTTGTTTGTGATAGGTTCATATAATCAAGTTTCCATTGAATCCATTAATTTTTGAAATATTATGGGTTGCAGAGAATATCATGCTTTTCAATGGCTGATTTTAGTTTGTTAGAAGAGTTGTTTTGCTTTCCATTCTTCTGTACTTCACAGGTTAAAGGGACTATGGACCTACATATGGGACTAAAAAAAAATCTTTTTTTTCTTTTTTGTTTAATAATATTCTTCAATCTTAACTGCATCATTTTCAAGAAACCGCATGCAATCGCATTTATTTCTAGCGAAGTTACAAGCATTTCAAATTTGTACACTGTAATTGAGTTACACTAAAAATGAAACTTAAAACTGGTTTTTCTCAAAATGAGAATTTTTGTCGAGTTAGTATATTCAAAATGTTCCATGCATCTTATATTTTAATCCAATTTTTATAATATTAATTATTATTGTTTGCAAAATGCTATATTTCAAATGTTAGTAATAATATGCATGCATTTCTATACATAAAAGGAAAATTTGGTACTTCTAAACTATTTTTCCCCCATGAAATTTTAAGAAAAAATATAATATTGGGAGTTTATTATTATTTTGTTTTTCACAATACATTAGTGTACAGCGCATACCAACTTTTGTTGCAATATTATAGAGCTACCATTTAACAAAACACCAGATTCCTAAAGCCAAATGTAATGCTCATGGAGCATTTTTAATTAGAATGATTTATTGACATATTTTAATTAATAATTGCACACATTTTTGAATAAAATTGATTAATTTACTTAGAAAATGTATGAATCATCACATGTTCAAAATTTCCGTACAAGTGAAAGAAAAAATTTAAAACTGATTTTGAACGTCCATTATCCCCTTAAGATAGGTAAGCATAAATCATTATGCATATATTCATTGGATGGAGAAGACTTGTTAAACATCAACAAAAAAAAATTTCTGGGCTCTAAAATGTTTAGGTGGATGTTTAAAGAAAATATATATTTGAATACTGTTACAGAACAAAAACATTTTAACTGTGGATTCAAACATTATTCTTCATTCTTATTTAGTCTTTTCCATTAAAAATAGAAGTATAGATACTTTTCCATTTCTAAGCGCTGGCTGAACGAATCCAAAGGTGGAAAATATTCTTCCAATAAATTCTGGAAAAAATGTGTCTGTAAAAATGTGAGATATTGATCTTTCTGGTTCTTTACTGACAACATAATCTTTCATATTAAAACGTCTTTTCCACAGCTCATATGAAGAAACCTTATTTACAAAAACAGATTAAAAAAGAAAGTCATGAAGGATATCTGATGGCAGGAATTTCATTACTTAAATAATAAAATTCAAATGAAATTTCTACAATATAAAAACTACATGCATGTATTTATCATTTAAATCAACGATTTTTCCCTATGATTTAATTTATGATTTATATGAAATCTGAAAACAGTGAATATTTAAAATTTCTGGAAATTAACATTGAAGATGATGATTTAATCTCACTAATTCCAATTTTGCCTATCATAAGTTACCTACTGCTGCCTCTCTTACGCCAGAAGTAAGAATGTGAATTATGCAAAGATTCAATATCAGTAAATGACACGGTTGACAAATTTGAAATTTGAGGTGATGTTGAGAATAGTTATTCTCATGCAACCAATCTCTTTTTAACCTCTAAAGTGAAGTGAAGTGAAGTGAAGCGAAGGGATGACGCCCCAACGGTAAGTGAATTGAAGTGTAGAGGGGAGATCGGCAGTAATGGTGGGTTTTGTCGGATGTGTAGGATGCGGGAAGGCATCCGAGTTAATATTGGTTTAGTTTTGAGAAATAAGATGTGTAGTTTGGTGGAGTATTTTTTATCTTAGATTATACTAAAAATGTATATAGTCCTCGGCAAGTGTAAATATTTTTTTACATAGGTTTTTGTATTTAATAAACTTTTCATATTAAATATCTGGTGCCATCCTCGGTTGTCGTGACATCACAGTTTTATTCACGTATTCGATAGAGAAGGTTTGGCATATCTTAAAATTGAAGTATTAGAAATGATATGGCATTCCTATAGGAAAGTCATATCATTTTAAATTTTGGTACAATTCCTATACATAAACAGATATATTATCATACTATTTAAATATCAGTAAAACTTCAGGTAAGAAGTGCAGCATTAAAACAAATCTTAAGGTTTTATTTCTTTATTATTTTTTTGGATTCTTTTTTGCTACAGAAGCATCATTTCCTTACAATGAATTTAAATTTAATACTGCATTAAAATTTTTGACTAATGCAGTAAGAGCAACATCTTTAGTGGAAACCTATTTGACCTAACATAAATACTGTAACTTTAGAAGTTTTAGCAAAATACTTCTTAACTGACCCTTTCATTTAGATGAGTTCCTGTAAAATTTATACACTATTTTGAGAACAGTATCGAATTCATCAAAATATTAACTTTTTTACAGAGTTCAAAACACTCAAATTTAGTTTATTAGCTACACATCTGTTTATACACATATTTTTATACAAATCTGTACCAAAATTTAAAATTTTCCATATTAACAGCTAATTTTCCTATATTTGAATTCTTTATTAAATTTTATTTTAAGATATGAAACGGGAAGTCATTCAGTCAAGTAGCATAGCAATTTTGCAAGTTTAACGTTTGGACTCCAAAAGTTAAATTTATTTTAAACATTACAAAACAGTTTACAATATGGATAGTTTTTTAAGCTCAGCTCAAAATCTACTTGACGGACTTAACTATCATTTTAGATTTCCATATTTGAAACTTCTAGAAATTGATTTTTGTTTAAAAAAAATGGATAGATTACAATTAATATGCATTTGGTTTAAATAAATTTTAAAAATATATTTAGTTTAGAAATTTAATTTACCTAAAAGAAAAGAAATTGTAATCTGTAATTTTATTTACTGAGATTGGCATCTAGAACTTTGGAATTTCGGTACTTTCTTTTTACAGGAGTCACGATGTAATAGAAAAAAAGAAGAAAAAAATCATACATCATATATATAATAAGAATCTTTCTCCAACACTTCCAGCATATTTTAATGAAACTTCACAGTTTATTAAAATGAAGTATGATACGTAAGTAAACAATTAATAACATGCATAAAATATTTAGAACACAGATTTCCTACATATCCAGAAAGGTACTTGAATTCTTTTGTCCAGTCCTGTATATTATCTCTAGATTTGTATGTATTCTACACAGTATACAAAAATTTAGCTTAGTCAGAAAATGTATGAGGCAGCTGTAAGTTCACCTTTAGCAATTTCTGTCAGTAGACAGAATTATAGATGAACTCTTCTGTACAGCCCGGTATATTAGCTACGGATTTTTATATACAGAAACTATTCAGCTAAAATTTAATTCAGACAAAAAATGCATACATTATTATAAACACACTTCTAAAAATAGGCATCTAAAGATGGCAATGTATCTAGTTCTTTGCATAACCATGTATATGATTTTATTTATGTTCTACAAACATCTCTAATTGTCTGAGCGAAGCGAAGGCTAATACTCAGCGAAATATTACTGTCCGGACACATTACTACTACCAAGGCATACTTAGATACTACTACAGGCAGACTGATTTGGGTTTAATGTATGAAGTCCCTCGCCAGAGGACTCTGATACCCTGCCCAAAATTGAAATTTGACTCTGACCGTAACTTCAACGACGAGAACCAATCACAACGCACCGGGCAGGGTTCAGAGAATTCCAAGTTGTTTACATTTTTTTCTCCTCGATCGTATAGATGTGATTCAAAAAGAGTTTAATAAAAAATATTAACTCTAATCATCAAATTAAAAAAAAAACATCATTTTAATAATTATCGGAATAATAAATTTAAATGAAGTTAAATCAAAATTATTTTTATCGGATGATTGTAATATTACTAAATGAAAATCATTCATAACATCTAATCTAATGTCATTATTAGGAAGAGTTAAATTAAAAACTTTTCTGTTTGCTACACATGATAAATTTAAAAAAAGTATTTCTACCTTTTAAAAAATTAAGTTTGATAACAAATCTGTTGTTCTTTCATCATTATGTTTATATTATTGCTAATAAAATTAATTTAATGTATATTAATGTCTATGAGTTTGTGTGCTTGTATGTTTATTTTTAATGTTTTATTTCAAGTTTAGTTTAAGTGTATTGTAATGCAGAAAGTGATTTGTTTTAACACTTCGTTTAAAAATTTGTATTTTATTTAAAAAGGTGGGATTGAAAGGGTGAAAATCTGATTATCTTCTGCCATCAGATTTTGTCATGTTTATTGCAGGGAGGGGGGGGGGGGATAATAGATACATGCTGTTATAATTTAATTAAATATGCTATTAAAACTTGGATTTTAGTTTTTTTTATCTTTTTAAATAAAATTATTAAATTAATATGTAAAACAAAAACAGTAGCTATTTTAACATCAAAATGCCTTTAAGTAAAACTGATGTGGAATTGTTCAATAACTAAAAAGGAATATCTAATTTTCATCAACTCAGGTTATTGGAGCAATTTTAATTTTTTTGTTTAAATGCTATTACAAAAAAAGAAAATATTCTGAAAGTACTGCTTTTAGCTAAAGTTAAAAGATTATTTATTGCTTAACCAAATTTTTTTTATATTTAAGGTGGATTGAAATGTCTTAGCTTTCGTAACTTTGAGGTATACATGTAAAAAATTTGACATTAAGCAACAAATAAAAAAAAATTCAATTTTTATATCCAATTATAAATCAATGATTAAGGTGGTTGTCAAGTTTCCTGTTCAACAATGTAAAACTTAGACTCATTTTAAATGTAAAGGTATAAAACTGACAGACATGGCTATTGACACAGTTTGTAATCAACACTTTTTCCATTTTTTTTTTTTTTTATGATTTACTTAACAAGATATAAGTAATTTTGGTCATATGACAACATGTTTTATACTACTTAGTTATCCCGTCAATCAATTTAACCAAACCATACAAATTTACATAATTTTTATTTTAACCACTTCACCGGCGATGGGTATAGGGAAACAGTGCTTTTACCCTCGACTTAACTCGGGGCAGCCGTTGAAGTGGTTAAATAACGAAAGAACAAATAAATTAGTATAGAATTAATAAAAATACAAATAAAATGTCGAAATAAAAATCACTTGATGACGTAAATATGTGTAACTTGCTTAAAGTCGACATTTACGATAAACCATTATTGGCATTTGGCCTTATAGTTTGGCAATAGATTTTTTGTCAATGGGATAGCTAAGTAGTACCCATGTTTTCCACACAATGACAGGTAGGGAATATGGTATACAGGCACTATAATGCACGTTTACAAAATTCCCCATCTGTCATTGCGCAAAAAACATGTCATGTGACCAGAAAATAATGGTTTTCTTTTAAAAACTAAGTATAAATAGTTTTTAAAAGAAAATCATGTCTAATTCCATGGCTGCATGATTTTTCAAAAATATTTCCATTGCAATTTAGGCACCAAATTTGATTTTATAATTCATACTACCTTTTGTACTTTTATAATTACCATATCAAGAAGTGAGATAAAAATCAATTTCCAAGATTTCATCTTTACATATAAAAACGAAATTGAATTAAACAAAGGAGTGAAAAATGAATAAATCAAAATTTTAAAGGTCTTATTTAATGAAAAAATATATATTTATTTCACTTTTGTATTTATTTGTTTGAGATATATGTTTTAAGCATTCATTTTGCACTACATAACTTTAACCTAAAAATAACCATCTTATTATGTTAAAATGGTGAAGGGAGGTGTGTATGAAATTTATCGTAAACAGAAAAAAATAGTATTCTTCTTTTCATAAAAAATAAACTAAACAGGTTGGCACAGATGTCATACATGCCCCATATTGGTGCGATTTTTTTCCGATGCCAATTTGACGAAAACCTCATTACCATATCAAGCAAAATAACGACACTTTGGCGCCAGTTAAGTACCCAGTGCGTATATGACATTGGTGTCAGAAAAAAATCACGCCAATATGAGGCATATATGGCATCTGTGCCAACAGGTTTTTATGTACTTCAGTTATCATCACTTTATCTATTTCAAAAGAATTAATCAGATGCATGACCTTTTTGGTACTTGTTAGTTATCCCATCGACCAATTTCGTCAAATTATACAAATTGCTATAATTTTTATTTTAAATAACAAAAGAACAAATAAATTAGTAAAACATAAAAAAAATACAAATAAAAAGTCGAGTTAATGGTATTATTGGCATTTAATCTTTAAATTAATTAATTAATGGCAAACATTATTGGCATTTAATCTTACCATTTGGCGACAGTAATTTGGTCGACGGGATAACTAAGAAGTACCAAAAATACAAATAAAACGTCGAAATAAAAATCATTTGATGACGTAAACATGTTTTGTCAAGTGAATGTGACATTTACGATCAACCATTATTGGCCTTTAATCTTACTATTTGGCGACAGTATAACTAACAAGTACCCATTTTTTATTAACTGTAATCTGATATAAAAATTCTTAAAAGTATCAAAGGAGATGGGTAGATAAATGTTTATTTTCAGCTGTCTGATAGATAAAAGAAAAATTAGTGCCTGACATAGGACCACTGGAGGAAAAGAGTGGCTATCTAAAAATATCGACTTGCAACAGTCTTTCCTACAAGAAGATAACAAAATTTTCAGTACTACTTGATTATCCCGTCGACCAATTTCAGCAAATTATACAAATTGCCAAACTATTCGTCAAATTATACAAGCTAACATAATTTCCATTTTAAATAACAAAAGAACAAATAAATTAGTAAAGCATTAATAAAAATCCTTATAAAAAATCTAATTAAAAATCACCCGATGATGTAACAAACATGTGTATCATGTTTAATGTCAGGTGAATGTAACATTTACGATCAACCATTACTGGCATTTAATCATATAGTTCAGAGATAATTTTTTGGTCGACGGGATAATCAAGTAATGCCATATTTTCTTACATTTCATCTATACTTCCACTTTTGCTCGTTGCAATGTGTTAATATTTAACATTTATGTGGTATATTTAATTTTAAATTAGTAGAGTTGTCTGTGGTAATTCCTGGTCAAAAATCAACAACATCCAATTATTATAAAAACCATTAAAGATATTGTTCCCAGTTTTGGCATGGAATAAGAACCCTTTGATGCCTGTACTGTAGTATGATAAAATGTTTGCTTAAATACATATGCACTTATAATTGAAATAATTATAATTTTTAAGTGATCAGGAATTGCACCAGAATTATTCCTGGTCACTTCTGGGGTAATAATCGACCAGCATCCTTTTTTATGTAAATGAAGTGGTAAAAATTTTTTTTATGACTGAGTATTAAAATAATTAGAATCAATCTTGAAACGTTCGTCTCATAATTGTGGAAAAATAACACAGACCGTGTTTTGGGTGTACAAATTAATTTGATGTGGAAAAGACTTTTACATTTTATATTACATTAACTTGCCGAAGAATTTTTTTATAACATTTATTAGCATTATTTATTGCTTCTTCATCCACTGTGAGTAAAATTAATACCTTGCAAATTTATTTGTTCATAAAACATATACTAAATGTTTATGTAATTATAGGGAAATATATTTTTCAAAATATACATTTTTTTTTTAGCCTTAAAATTATGATTTTCCTTAACCATCTTTTAAAAAACTTTAATTGTAGGGTAATGTTGATTAAGAAATATTGGCATGTTCTTCAGAAATTGAGTGAGGTTGGGACTGGGTTGATTTTTTAAGTTTTATAATGAGTAGAGTTGAGCCAGGTTGGATCTAGGCATGGGATGAATAGTGATTTGGCTGAATATTCGGCCAAATTTTAGGTCAAACACCGAATTTTTTCCAATAAAGAAAATAACTTTTGATTATATAAATACAGTGGTGGGGCATTTCTAGAAAATCTTACTAGCCAACGATTTATTTCACCAGCCAGTAAAATGCAACATATGGTTACAATACAATATTACTATAATGCATTTTCATATTTTTTTTCCCCTGTAAAATTAAGAAATATAAACAAGAGATGAAAGTTTAATATAAAACAGAACTTAGTACCATGTTTACATCCCAGTAATTAAGAAAGCTGAAAAATATAGCTAACTACTAAAAAAAAAAGTTTTTGCATATCTCTATAGTTTGTAGTTTTCAAAGACTACCTAAAAATTCACTCGCCCTGTCAGAAAATTCAGTCGTCAGTGGTGAGTAAAATGATGCATTTCCCCACTCCTGTATATATATAGAATTTTAAATTTTAAAGTGGAAAAAGAATTAAAAACAAATTTATGTTCTATTATCTGTTTACATTTTTGAATAACTTGTTTTTGTAATATTTCAACTTCTAATAAAACAACTTTTACTACATCTAAATTATAATATCATAACTTTATCTACAAGAAAGTAATTTTATCTAAAAAAGGAACTCATTAATCATTACTACTCTTAAATGTACTTTTTTAATTTATTTTTAAATTTGAAAAACTTATTTTAGCCCAAAAAATTACAAAAGTGCATTTTATCCTTTTATTGTAAGATACACAGACAACACAAACACATCCTAAGAACATCCGAAAGATGTCATATTCAGGACAAGCTGATATCCTGCGGACCGATGAATTGGTCCTGCCGACCGTTTTAGGACATCCCCTGGGTTTCGAAATGTCCCACCTGTCAACATCCTACGGATGTCATTTCATGACACCTTTTGGACGATTATAGGACACTTGCATTATATCCTCTGGATGGTCCTAATGACATCCTAAAATCATCCAAATAATGTCATATTCAGGATAAGCTTATATCCTGCGGACTAGTGAAATGGTCCTGTTGACACCTACAGGACATCCACTGGGGGTTCAAAATAACAAACCTGTCAACGTCCTGTGGACAACATATTTTGACACCTTTTGTACAGTTATAGGACAAATGCAGATAGCCTCTGGATCACCCATACTCAACTTGAAGCCCACATATGGGACGGTTTTCTTTTTCACATTTGCATGAAAAAGCATTTCAGAGCTTCGGCATTGCTTTGCATTTTGTCATGGCAGGGAAAATTAAACAGCTATTTAACTTAACAGTGATGTATACATTTCTCAAGGGGATTCTTCACTCACTTGAAGACACCCGCATTACTAAACCTATAGGCAGGTTGTTTTCAAAGTTCTCGTTTAAATTTGAATATTTTAAACTATTTTTTGGGGGGCACAGGATAGCTATATTTTACTTTTTCGATTGCTGATTTTTTTTTTTTTAAATAAAGGTACTTTAACTTTCAGAATCCGTTTTGAAAGCGGTGAAAGTACCTTTATTAAAGAAATCTGCAACCAAAATTTAAAAAATAATGTACAAAATGCCCTTATTAGAACACGCACACAAATATCGAAAACAACCTGCACATAAGGTTTAGCATTAGTAAGAAAGTGTGTTTTTAGTCCTCATAATCTTAATATCAATCGAACATCATTCCACATAAAGTCTATACTACGGTATATAGAATAAGTAGCATTTATAGATTGTTTACAGGGACACACAAATTTTGCATTACATTATGATATGTATCCTTTTTACATATATTACTTAGTTTCAATAGCATTTTTCAAAGTATTCAGAGTATGCACTTTTAATCCTAGTACCATATTTTAATTCTTGATGAGCATTCTTAGTTTTAAATTATTAAAACCAGAAATTTAATCTTATTAAATGAAGCTTCTTACAAGGTATCAAGTTGATTTTATTAAGTTCAATTTACAATTTTTTTTCTGGTTTTAAATAAGAACATTTTTAAAACAAAAAATAATCGGGGATCAATAAATAAAGAACCTCAATGGTACTAACAGAGTTAAGGAGATCTTTCTTGCAAGATGTCCAAGATTACTATAGAGACTGAAAAGAAAAAAGTTTGTTGATTTCACAGACTATATCAGATTTCCATTATTAACAAAACACATACAGTACTTTTAAATGTATGCTGTTTCTTCGTATAACACAATCAACTTGCTAATATTGCATTTTGGAGAAAAACAAAATTGCATAATCACATCCTATTGTTAATATACGCCTGTTTGGTGAAGGCGATGGAAAAGTTTCATTGGCAAGGCAAAAGCACAAATATCTCCGCAAGTAGACAAATCCCCATTATTTTTATGAAATTCCCCCGACTTTTTCAGATTGAAAACCTCCCTCATTTCAAGAATCTAGCCACCCTGATATTGTTTGTAAAATTTGTCATTTACATGGAATCAGGGACACCTTTCAGACGAGTAGCAACCAGATCAATCATGTGTTGGGAGCAAGTGCAAAAACATGAAGAATCATTTTTCATTTAGCAATCCTTGAAATTGCTGCTGAATGGCTCAAGGTGAAAACAAAAACATACAGTGTTTCCAAGAAAACATGACTGGCAAATTCCATGACCTAATCTCTAATTCCCTGATCAAACAGGCATAACAAAATTTGCTACTTATTTTCTCAATCCTTTGTCAAAATTAGAGATTTTTTTACAATCATTTGATGAATTTCATGATTTTTCCTTTTTTCACCAAGACTGTTTAGAAAATATTAGTAAATTCCCAGACTTTTCTTATATATTTTGAGATTTCTTATACTTTTCATGACACTGGGAACTTCGTTATATTTGAGAAATAAGAAAGTAATCCTTATTTATTAAAAAAATACCTCAAATTTAAAAGTAACTTGCAAACTTTCACCGGCTGGGCATTTTTTTTTAAATTAAAACTTTCATGGAATATAAGAGCATATTTGTAGTACTATAGAATAATACTTTTAATCAAGAAAAAAAATTTTAATGTAAGAATATCGTTCTGTATACTTTTGGTATCCCCCCCCCCCCCACATAGGTGGAAATTTTCAAATTCCAGTCTATCGTGGTTAGCACAGGCCCATGAGTTCATAGGCAAATTAGCATTGTTAAAAAATAAATAACATTAGGCCACTTGACTCATTTACTTGACTAAAAAAAAAAAAAAAAACCACTTGACTAAAAAAAAAAAGACAGTTGGCACACTAAAATTATCTTGCAATTAAAAAAAATTTTCGCAAACAATTTTTTTACAAGCCTTTGCATTTAGATAACAATAAATCAGTGTTATTTTTTAGAACAAGTACTAAGAAATGATAGAAATCAATGTAGTTTTGAACAAAGAAAATTACCGGTTAAAGAAAATCTTAACTTTAAGTTTAAAAAAGAATTAATGTAAAAATATTACTTAAATATTTCTTTTTGAATGATCTGTAACAATTTTCAGTATGGAGTTAGCTTTCTAAGCTGATCTATAATATTTGTACAAGATACATAATTTTCAATACAATGGTTATTTTAATTCTAATGGAATTAAAATTCACAGAACTAGTGAAATTTGTTAATCCATTTCCTGTAGTTTATTATGTTGATTTAGTTGGCTACATTCTTCTTTTAAATGATGCAAAAATATATATGTATAATGTTTCAACTTTTTTTTTTAATAGTTAATTCTGGAACTAAATTACATATTTGCAATGCAAGATTTAAGTCTAAGGAAATTCTACTTAAAATGAAAAATAAAGTATCAATTATGCTGTAAGTTAAGAAAAAAATTGTTTCTAACTCTTCTTCAGTCAACTAAAAAATGTGACCTGAAAGAAAGATATGAAAAGGAGAATTTAAACTTCTAGATTTGTACACCAATATTTATTTTGTTTATTCTACATAAGTATTGTCTCTTTTCTTGACATAGTTTTTTCTCTCTTTTGCGTGTCGCAGCCATGTCTTAATTATGTCTTCTATGGCTGCTCGACTCGTTCCCTGTTCTTCACATACTGCATCTAAAAAAGAAAGGCAAAAAAGAATCAGAGAATGAAAATTTTTAACCTATTTACAAAACAAGTTTGAAAATTATTCTGTATTTTAAAGATTTAATGCTGTACAACCTAATACTAAAATTAAGGTCTTCAGTGACATTGTTAATATATTTTCTTCAACAACTACTACTTTGCCGTAGAGAGAACCTTGAAATTTGTTGAAGGGTGGGGTTATGAACATTCTATTCATGAGGGGAAAAGATAAAAGGAGAGGCACAAAATACACAGAAGTAATCCAGATAATACCAAATTAAAAAAGGATTGTCCACCAAAATGAACCACACTTGACATTAAAGCCAAGGATCATGTCTTCAGAATACCAGTGTGTACACTTTATTCATAGTTTTATATTTACTTACAGAATGAATTGTATAAATATAACTTTATTTGTAAAACAGTTAATAATTAGTGAATTCGTTTTCTATTACAATATCAAATATCCTAAGAAGCAGGAGGAAAGTAATTTCAGAATAAACTGAAAGGCTTTTGTCCACCTCAACCTAAATAAAAAAGAAGTATACTGCTAAAAAAGTATAGCTAAATTATTTCACAAATATTTTTCTGGCAGAAAAATATACCATATACTTATATCCTAGAATTGTACCCATTCATGCTACGTTGGAAGTCATTCTATTAAATAGTTTTGGAATTATGTAGCAAATTTGGTATTTCTTCTTGTTTAATAGCTTGAAGTAAAACTGATGCAGGTAGCTTCAGCACAAAACAAATCGAGAATACTGCATTCAGGGTTCGTGAACATGGATGAAAATATTCTTTTGAATATAGCTGTAAATAAATTATACAGTTTTCCCAAGGGCTGTTCTATATTATCTTACATTATTACTGGTTAAGCATTTAAAAATTCAGCTTTAAGGGTGTATTCGAAAAAATATTTTTCCACCCTCAACAGCTCGAAATTTTCTGAGACATTTTCAGACTCATTTCTAAAAGTAAAAACACGAAACTTGCTGAGGTGATTTTTGAAGAGATGTATAAGAGGCCGTGTGATTTCATTTTTCTCTCAATTCATTAGAATTTGAGTTTTAAACAATTATTTTCTCAGTATGACCATTTTTCCCTTTCAAAGTTCTCCCGCTTGTGAAAATTCGGTTCAAAACGCCAACTTTGACAACATTTTTTACTATAATTTCTGCATTTATCAAAAAATAGAGAAGCATGGCACAATATGTAGTTTCTAAATAACAGAATTTCCCAGTTTGATGCGTTTGAGAACAAAATTGAATTTAAAAAATGAATCAGAAAATGAGCAGTTTGGATTGGAATACACTCTTAACCAATTTTATTTAGAGAGTCTGAAGTCACCTACGAAAGTTCTTTATTTACCGAAGAACATAGTTAATAAAAGCAGAGAAATTCATTTATACTAGTTTCTCATCAAAATACAAAAATATATATAGAATATTTTGAAACATCCAGTGTCATATCTTTAGACATACACTAAACAATTACATAATACTTCAATTCTTTTTCAAATTTAGGAAACTATTATTTTGTATTAGTTGAAATATAAGCATAAACGATTACTCACCAACAATGAGTTGGCACACTATTAAGGAAGTAAATCTCCTTTTATTTCCACTTCCTAGCCAGTTATATTGCTCAGCCAACTCATTGCTGAACAGGGAGCGCAACACCCTCCTCACATGGTCTTGGTACATGCTGCCTCCGTACGTTCTTAATTTTCTTACCTGCATAAAAAAAAAAAAGTTAAAAAATTAGTAAGATTTAGAGATTCTAACCCTAAATTTTGAGATATTATTCAAGAAGCCTTAATTATAGCAAAATGTTCCGTTGCCTACTAACAATAAACAAAATAAAAATCTATATTAGTAAGAAACTATTTTTGAAACAATGCAAAAGCATTTGATAAGCTTTATTATATATACAGGCATGCAACTGCTCAGATGCCATCAAAAAAGTGATAAAATTGACAAAGAAAAAGTTCTAAATGATGATACAACTTACAGTGAAACAGCAACATTACAGTTATTCAGTTATACTTTTCTCTTCTAGTTTCTTTTTTAAAAAATTGCATTAAAGCACAAGCACTGCTGTGTTTTTGCGAAAAGTAGTTTAAGTACTCAAGTGGTTTCCTCTTGTATATCAAAATCATAAAAGCAAAGTACTTATTTTCCCCCATGACTGTAAACACTCCTTATGAAGTCTACAACTACAGTCCTCCCCACTTAATCGGGTCACGGATAATCGAATATCCCGCTTATTCGAATAGAATCCTCCGGAACCGAATTTATTCCTATTGGTTCTATGTTATTTTTACCCGCTTAAACCAAATACCTTTTACGAACGTCCCCGCTTAATCGAATAACAACTGTGTTACCGATGTTTGAAAATAGACGCAGAATTTCCTTCCACATTTTGTCATTTTCAGTTCCTTTACGCTGAAAACAAATTTTCAGTTATTCCTGCAATGATTTCGGCCGGCAGGTGTATAATGGACAGGTCAAATGATTTTCCCACCTTGATCTCCCCACCACGGCAATACGTTGTCACTTCGAGACTCGAGATGATAGTTGTGATATTTTGCACTCATTCGAAAACTAACTGGATATTTACTCCTTTAGAATTCCACTTAAACAAACCACTTTAAATGATTTTTTAAAGGCAGTATAAGTAACGCAAATTAGAAGTAGCTAAGTTTTGACAGAATTCAAACGAGCTGCATTAAGTGTGATGTAAACCATTTAAATATATGTACTGACAAATTAATACGTATCTACTTCATATTAGCATTTATATTTATTTTAGTTTATGTTATTCTATTAATGATTTATTATGCTGTTAATTAAATAAACCGCAGATGGTTATTTTGCCTTTTTATTACACATTAAATATTACAGTTATGATTTCCCGTTTAATCAAATACCCCGCTTAATCGAATATTACTTCTGGAACCGTCAATATTTGTTTGAACGGGGACGACTGTACTTATAATAGAAGAAAGTTACTGGTACTAAATGATTGGAAATAAAGTCTACTGTTAAATGATGTACAGTGAAAATGTCGTAGTTTGCTGAGAAATTAGTGCTTCAGATATAGTTGAAGTAAAGAAAAAGGTAGAGAACGGTTCTGAGTTTGAAGAAGTAAATTCCGTTTCACCTCCAAACAATCAAGAAGCCCATGAGGCAATGACGACACTACAGCAATATCTCGAAAGTAGAGACTATGTGAACGATTCTCTTTTGCTTTGTTAACATACTTTCTAACATGTGAAAGACAAGAAGTTTCTTCAAACAGTTTATAATTAACAAGTTTTTTTCAGAAAACTTGAGTTTGTAAGTACCTTATATGTAATGTTAAATTATATATCTCTCTAGTGGTCATTTTGCAAACTCCGTTATTTCAGTATAATTGCAATTCCTATGTAGATGGTTGAATTATTTTTCATATATTTTCTGTAAGTATTTAAGGTCGAATTAGAAGTCGAACTTACGATAACTCGAATATTTTTGCCGGTCCCTTCGAATTCGACTTATTGAGAATTCACTGTATATAAAGTTATCTTGGGGGGGGGGGGAATGTCTCCATATCGATACGGCCCATATGACATTTTAGTCTGGTTTTGATTTGTATATGGCCCCTCCTAAGCAAAATCTTAGATACATCATTTAAAAAGTAGACTTTATTTCCAATCGTTTGGTATCAGTAACTTTCTTCTATTATAATTAGTCGCAGAGTTAGTATGGGGAATTTACTTTTTTTAAATGTAACTCAGTTGCATGTCTGTATACAGTTTTAGCAAAAACAAAATCAACAGTGAAGGACATCTTTCATGATAACGATTGACTAAACATAACAGTAATTTTCTTTTAATTCTAAGAATGAACGCTTTGTTAGATTATACAACCATTTTAGTGCATAAAATCAGTGATAGAAATTAAGGAAATAAAAAAGGCGGCAAATGATGGCTACTATAAATATATCAGGCGTTGCAATTTTTAAAATTAAATTTTAACAAAACTGTATAATAGTATATATTAAATGCTACATGCAAATCAGAAACAAAATTTAACTCAATGCTGGATAATACAATTGAATTCCGTAAAAAAGAACAATGCATCTACATTTGAATCCGTTAACATGAAATCAAAATATGCAGTAATTTATTCGTGTGTTAACCTTTAATAGTTAATAACTGTTAACAAATAAAACTTCAAACTAAGGCATCAAATAATTTTGTATTTATCAAATGCAACTAAATTAGTGCATTTGATGACTGATAACTGCTAATTTTGAACACTACATAGAAGAGTATTTCTAGAAGGGGAAAAAAAAAACCTTTTTAATTCTAACAATTTTGACTTAATCTTTCTTTAAATATTAAAATAGTCTGAGGAAATGGGGAAATACATACAAAATACACTTGATTTTCTGGAGATTGCAGCATTTCTTCTAAGCTCTGCAAACTTGATTCATCTATTAGCGGGAAATTACCGAAACCAGGTGCATTTGCATTATTGGATGTGGAAGCTGCAGCTGAAAGGGAACACATAAAACTAAGTATGGACAAATACAAAGTAACAATTCAATTGCAGAGACAATATTTTAAGCAGCATACTAACAGGGTTCATACTAAAAAAATTAAAATTCCCTAATGTATTTTCTAATAATTTTCCCATGTCAACAATTAACAACATTTTAAAAATCAGAATCATGACACCCCCCCCCAACCCCCTAAAATTAAAAACAATCCAATTTAATAGCCATACATCACATACATAAACAAAACTGACAGAATTTTAAGATTTAAAATAAAAATTTGTGTGGCAAAGATGAAGTATGTGTGCCTTACAAGGCTGTCCTGAAACATTCGGAGATTGCTGTAAGAATTTATTTAAACTTTGTGATTTTATTATATTTTTGAAAAACATTACAAATGATATGAAGGCTGCAATGCAAGTGACAATATCAATTTTAAAATTTTCTTTATTTTCCTTAAGTTCGTCTTGAACAGTTTTAAAAAATTTCAAATTAATCATACTCTTCAAGGATAATTTTTAACAGATTTGATAAATCCAAATCGGCAGAGCCATGAACACATTTTTCATATAGGTTTCAGACTGTAGAATGGTCATTAATTTAAAAAATTAATTTTACCTGCACTTCACTGAATCTGCCTAGCAAATATCCAATGAAAATCCATTACTTTTTTTTTCTGTATGTTTGATTCAGAGCTTCATCCATACATATAAAATTTTATCCAATAATTCTTAATTTTTTGAATAAAAGGGGGATAGCTGAAAGCTATTTACACCATTTTCAATCTATTTAAACTAACTTTTTTACATGCATTTCAGTAACTTTTTTTCAGTATTGTTTCTATTGGATGATTAGCAAAAATGATTTCCGGTACAAGCGACATTGAAATCTGTATGCATTTTAAAAAGAAACATATCATTTTTAAAAACGTTTTCACGTTTTCGAACAAATAAGTAAGCACTGCCATATTTTTTTTTTTTTTTTTTTTTTTTTTTTTTTACAACCTTTAACTCTTGTGGGCATGAACCCTGACTAAGTATTGTAACTGAAACTTTCCTATGGAACTATAAAATACATCTGACACAAATCAGTAAGATCCCAAAAGGAAATATCCTTAACCTATAACTACAAGTGTGACAGGTGGACTTGCATTCGGGCTAAAACCGATTATTATGGGTCTGGCCCGTAGTACAACGGTCGGGTCAAATGTAAATATTACAGGCATGGCCATGGTGCAACAGTAAAGGCTAAAGAGATTACTAATAAACCTCTTGAAGTCTACAACAATTATTACATAAGGTTGTAATTACTTATCAAATGATTGAAATATACTTTGTGTAAATTGCATATAATAATAAATTATAGTAAATTTCAAATAAATGTAAATTACACTTTGTAAAAATCATCCAATGTGTGTTCGTTTGTGACCTTGTACCCTTACGGACATGTGTTTACAGTAGCTGATGAAGGCTGTTAATTTTCAAGCTCGAAACGCATCCTATGCATTGTTTTGATTTTATGGTGATTTTTACATAGTGTTATTTCAATTGCGAGTTATTGGTGTTATTTCTACTTATCAAATATTTCAAAAAGTTAAACCAGTTGTATCTTACACATATGATGTATTTACATTTCGTAAGTCATACATGTTTGGTACAACTTAAGACCGATTTTCCTAACTGTGGAATGACTCGAAGATTGCACGCGGTCTTGTTTACGTTTTGGACCTAGGCTGTTGAACGTAAATCGTAGGTTAACAAATGTGCTTGAATAATGTATTGCTTAAAATATAAAGAACAATTAAAATTACCATTTAGATTTTGATTGGTGAGCCGATCAACCGCTTCTTTTAATTCTCGCATTTCCAACTGCATGTACTTTTGATTTCGTAAAATCAATTCCAAGGCATCTGAAATAAAGGAATTTAACCATAAGCATGTACATTAATATCAATCACATTATTAGTGGTTTTAAAAAAAGAGAATCCATTTTAAAAGACTCTTTGCAATTTATTTTTACATTTTTTTTTTTCGTATTACAGGTGTCATTAAGATTTGTAACATACTCTAAGAAAATATTCGAAACCGGCCCCCTGCCAAAAAGTTGTATTTTTAAATTTACTATTTTTTTCTCGCATACTATCTGTTGAATTGCAGCAGCTTTTTGATTAGCACTAAATGATCATTTTATCATAAATATTTAAATCACTAGACCAATTCACCAAAATGAGATTAAAAAAAAAAAAAAAAAAAAAAAAAAAAAAAAAAACCCCGAAGAAGCTTTTGCTATGTTACCATTTTTATACCAATTAGTTCGTCAGTTACACATTCTTTAACAATAACTGTTGAGCACATGTCATTCTTTCATTCTTCTTTAGCTTCAATATTTACATTTACAATAAATTCATTATAGCAAATGTAGAATAAGAAGATTCTGGCTATTTTAATTCTTTTGTAGAAATTTATTATACATGCTATATTTTATATAAATTAATGAATAATTTGATTACTTAAAGGAAATTGTGACATTGAAAATCATATTAGATTTAAGTATTTTTAAATTAAATTGTTTCCATGTCAGATAAAACTATGTTTTCTACATACTTGCTGTACTTCATTTTTACCATTATTCAGGAATTAAGCTTAGAAACAATTATTTAAAGCTCTTTTTCTTTATTCATAAGTCAAAATACCTGTAGAAACTTATGTATCATGATAGATGTAATGGCCTAAGGGCCACAAACATCGCATAGCAAAAGGGAAATGAACAGGAGTATAAGATAGGATAAATGACCAGGATTTTTTATATACAGTAGACTCAATTCCACACATTACCACAGATGTAGACAATGAAACTTTCGGTTCAGATGTAAGGGCAAAATTACAGAATTTTTTAGTTTTGCATGATTCCATGTGTATTTTAATATTTAATTCTCAACTGAATCCATGGTTTTCCATGAAGGAAGTATAAATTTATTTGTGGGAGAAAAAAAAAAAAAAAAAAAAAAAACACTGCTGATATCACTGGTAATCGCAATTCTTTTATTAAATATATTTATGTAATTATCAAGTTTTTTTGGCTATTAAGACGGGATCTAAAATAAAAATCTAGAATAAAACTTTTTCACTATGATTTTGATGTGAATTAATAGGTTACCTTTATGAGGAAAGTTTCATTGAATAATTCAAGGAAAGTGTATCATCTTTATTATGCATATTTAATTATACATTATTGATCTTTTACTTGACC
The DNA here is from genome assembly GCA_963932465.1 of Maratus speciosus. Classification (NCBI taxonomy): domain Eukaryota; kingdom Metazoa; phylum Arthropoda; class Arachnida; order Araneae; family Salticidae; genus Maratus; species Maratus speciosus. The sequence continues at coordinate 22,379 of CAWVRF010000023.1, read as the reverse complement.
TTTACTTTTAATAATTTAGTCATTTTCAAAATTATTTTACTTTTAATCATTAAGGTTTATTACTTTACTTAATTTTAATATTTTACTATATTGCAAGCAGCATTCATTATAATTTTGATTGCATTATTACATTCAAATTACTGTTTACAAAATGTAAACAAAGCAACGACCAGAAATCTGCAAAATTCTAAAATCCACACAACCTCTCGTCCCTAGCTGTGCAGATTTGAGGGAGTGTACTGTATATATAAAACAACAATTACTGTAATATAAAACCACAACAATCAGAAAACTTGCCTTTTTTCTTGTGTTTCAACACACTACTTTGTTTTGGAGTGCTTGTTCTATTACTTGAATTGAAGAGGGGTTGAGAGTTTTCTTCTGTGTGGACTTTCGAAGACATATCTATACCTTTCAGCAAAGACTCTGAACATTCCTCTTCCAATACCCCTTCTTCAACCTCCACTGAATAGTTGCACCCAGTCAGGCTTGGGGATGGCAATTGGGGTATACTTTCGATAATTCTTGACACCCTCTTACTGGGCTCATCTTCATCTGAAGATTCAAAGGAGCGCTTATTTCTTTTTCCACGACCATAGTCGTCCGCATCAGACGTTAATTTGCCATCCCCATTCTTCGCCTTGGCCACTTTATGGCGTGCTTCCTCATATGTTTCTATCAAAACAAAAAAAAACTTAATTAACAAAAGGTACAGTTAAGCTCTTTTCTTATTTCAAAATTAGATTTCTCATTAAGTTCATCAGCATTTGAAATCCTTAGTGGTCCGAGAACAGCAAAAATTCAATTGGATCACTAATTTGAAAATTTAGTGGTCTGCAGGACCAGTCACTTTTTTTCCCTTCTCTGACAGGCAAACAAATTTTCCTGGCCCTAAGTAAACCGCAAACAGGCACAAATCACACAATTTTATTTAAAAACATAAAATTAAATAATCAAAAAAAATATTTGCACTAAACCTTACAGTCAGTGAAATAAATAATTGGAAGTATATCTAATTAATAATCTTATAGTTCTAATTTATGTACTATTTTTTATTTAATTTTTAACAAATTGTAACTAGGATAATTTTGGATAACTACAGAGTAAGTTTGGTTTATATTCTAGTTGTGTGTGTGTGTGGAGAGAAGGGGTTCACTCAAAAGGCTGAAATGACTTGATAGAATTTTAAGTGACGGGCCAGTGATGCCTGTGGTCCAGTAAATTCTGATGGTCAGGGGTCCTTGGGACTAGTGACTTTTTTTTATTATTCAAATGCTGTTCATATAAACTAACACAAGTTTCAGTCTATAAAACTATGAGACGTCACAAAATCATTATTTAATCGCACAATATTGTAAGAAATCTGCACAAACTGCAAAGAAAATTTTACATACCTGCTGTACCCATTATACGAATTGGGTAAATCGGCCATGTACTGCCAGGTCCAATTTGTCTTTTAATCAAATGTGAAGCGTCTTTGCTTTGCTTTCTAGGTGGCCAATAAGTGTGTGTGTCATGAAAAAGCCACACCTTTGGTATAGCTTCAATGAGATCCTTTTCTCCCAGAAATTCAGCTATAACAAACATCCTGAAAAGCAAAAATGAAAGAATTTTAATAAAAACAAACAAAAAGTCAACAATAATGAAATTAATTCTAGGATGTTCAGTAAAGTACAATATACATTGTCATATATAAATACCTGCGAACCATTTTTTAAAAAAAAATTTACACTGATCTCAGAAGTGGCCAAAATCATGATAAAAACTAGTCAGATGTGGCAATTCCAAAACTTTTTTCTACCTCATACATGTTAATACTTCCTGAAAAATGCAGCATATCAGCGTAACCGGTTAGATGATTTACACCAAAATCTAATCAACAATTTTTGTCAACTTCTAACTGAATCTGAAGTTTGAATAAAATCAATGCATTAAATTTTGGGATAGAGCTATCGTGGAAATTCTGCATAGCAGTGCCACTTGCTGGGCGATTTACAACAAAAACTAATTAGGACCAATTTATAATAGGGAGTAACTGAATCTGAAGCTTGATGAAAATTAATGATTTAGTTCTTGGGACACAGCTATTGCGTAAATTTTGAAAAATGCAGCATAGCATCCCCACCTGTTGGGGAATTTACATAAATTAAACAGCATTAATTTATATCAGGGACTAATTGAATCTGAAGTTTGATGAAAATTTGTGCATTTGTTCTTGAGATAGAGCTATTGCGATAATATGCATAATGCAGCATAGCAGCGCTACCTGTGGGGCGATTTTCACCAAAAAGTAATCAGCATCAAATTATATCATGGACTAACTGCATCTGAAGTTTTATTAAAATCCATGCAATATAGTTCTTGAGATATAGCTATTGCGTAAATCGGGAAAAATGCAGCATAGCAGTGCCACATGTCTGACGATTTACACCAAAAAGTAATCAGCACCAGTTTATGTCAAAGTCTAAAATTTTGTGAAATTCCATGCATTAGTTGCTGAGATAGACCGTCTACAAAATTTGTCACATACAGACTCAGACATTTTCTAAAAACCATCAAATCGTGTTCAGGACATTCTAAAATGTATAAATCCATCAAAAACCATAAGTCAAAATTTTTCCCGAATCCAATACTTTCTTCTTGTATAGAAGAAAGTAATAAAACCAGAAAAATATCTTCGAGGACCATCGGTCTATCTCTAAATGATAGTATACGCTATTCGATCAGGGCTTTAATTTCAGAGCGGAATGGTGGGATTCGCGCCCAAAATTTTAAAATCCCGTCCAAAAGAATATCGTGGGCGGGAGTCTCCCGTCCCAAAAAAATTTCCCCCTTTTCCGGTAAGATTTTTTAACTACAGTCAACACTCGCGAATGCCTAGCGAATTTCGTGGTATTTTCACGTGGCCGATTGACACATTTTGAGAGTTTTTTACTGCAAAAGATTGTTGAAATTTGCGAATTTTTTCAAGCGACCGATAGACAAATTTCACTATCCCCCCCCCCCCTCGATATCAGTTGACATGTTTCGCATTATTTTCCGCGACCGATTGGCGAATTGAGAGGTAATTCTGTTCCGAATTTTCCGAAAATTTAAGGCATTCGGTTCCGAAAATTATGAAAAATCGATCATCAATTCGAAAATAAAAAAAAAATAGAAAAACATCGCAAATTTCGACAAATGATCGCGGAAAACGTCAATTTCGTCAATCGTTCGCAGAAAAAAATTGTCAATTTTGTCACAAAGGATCGCGGAAAAATGCAAATTTCGTCAAAGGGTCGCAGAAAAAAAAAAAGTTAATTTCGGCAAAGCATCGCGGGAAAAGGGCGAATTTTGGCAAAGCATCGCGAATTTCTTCAAAGGATCGCTAAAAAATGCAATTTCATCAAAAGATCAGTGAAAAAACGCGAATTTCATCAAAGGATCGCGAAAAAAGCTATTTCGTCAAAGGATTGTGGAAAAAAACGTGAAACTCAGCCAAAGATCGCGAGGAAAAAGCGAATTTCGTCAAGAGATCGCGAAAGAATAGCGAGAAAACGCAAATTTCATCAAAGGATCGCGTACAAACACAAATTTCGCTTCAATGGTATTTTGTCATGTCTGCATTAATAAAATTCTTTAAATAGCACACAAAATAACAGTGGATGTTAAATATATTTTACTCCCTCCCAAATAGCTCAACTCCCCTCCATTTATAAATGTTGGTAGGGAGACTCCCCTCCTACGAAAAATTGAATTTCAAGCCTTGTCGATGTTTTCTTTTTTGTAGAAAATTTCACACCCTTCATTGGGTAAAAAATATTTCTACCTGTCCGAACATTTTAACATCTTTGTAGGTGATGTAAATCTGGTCTATTAAGATGGTCAAGACTTACAGACATTTAATCCCTTATAGCTAGAAAAGATAGTAAGATTGTCTGTGTGAGGCGCAAAATGTCACGCATTCACCAGTGTATTTTAAAGGGTTAAAATTAATATTTTTTAAAATATTGCCACTTCGATAAGTTTTATGAGCATATTTCTTATTTGTTGGTATCTCTAAAATTGTACCCTGGAAGGATGTGTCATAAGGGGGGGGGAGGGGAGGGGATGTTTTTCAGAAAAGCAATGTATATTTTAAAATATTTGCAACAGTGTTTCGAATTGCAGAAAAACCCTTTATCCGGATTTTTTTTTGTGTGTGTGTGTAGGGGGGGGAGGGGGGATAATGGGAGAGGATAAATCTTTATGATTAGATTTTTTTTTTCTTAGACAGATGCACTGTTACAATAAAATAAGAAATAGAGCAGAAAAAATTGAGTCTTTATAAAAAAAAATTTAATGTTAGAATACTTTGGGAGGGAGGGGGGGGGGGTTAAAGTAGATGTTTTGTATGTAGGGAAGTCAATGACTGAGTGAAATTTTTTCCATTGAGGGCAAAGTTGAGACTAATTTTTAAATAATGGAAATATACTGAAATGTGCATTTTTTATTTTTTTTTTATTTATTTATTTATTTTTTTTTTTTATAAAAACAGTACAGTCAATTCTGTGAAATCCATAAGTGTCTATTATATCCACACTACACTTTAAAATCTAAACAGTGAAAATCGTGATTAGCAGTTAAGCTTATAATGTTAAATGATTTTTTTTCCCCATGAATTATCAAGAAAAATCATTTTGTACAATATATTCGAAAAAGAAAATTTGTAAGTAAAAAATAAATAAATAAAATAAAAGTGATTTTAAACAGGCATTGATGTTCGGTTGGTTACATGTAATGCAAATACATGCTTCACTCAAGTGCCAATCAAACTAAGGTTAGCTGACTTTATCTCAATCTAGTTTATTTTACAAAACATGAATGTTTCTGTCAAAAAATTTTCTATGAGTGCATTTACCTACTTTTGCATGCCACACGTGATTTTTCTTATGAATTATGCCTGGAATAAGAAGTACTGATTTCTGTAGCGCTTTCAATTCTTCAAAAAGTGCAAGTGATCCAAAAATGTGACAATGAATAACAAATGAATTTTCTTGCAAAAGAATTCAGCTTAAGTCCAAGAACAATTTATTACACAAAAATAAAATTTTACAATCATGCTGAAAGCGATTCAAATACAGGAACAGCTATTTAAATTTCCTTAAGCAACAAAATTTTACCTCTGAACAATAATGTATAGAGAAAAAAGAAAGAAGGACAAATATAAAATGAAAAAAAATCAGTAAAATTTGTATTGTGCATAAATTAGTTTTTCTTTAAATTAACTTTGTTATTAAACATACTAAACCAATGTTACAAATTATATTTTTCTTTCCAATTGTAATTGCAGTCTTGTGCAGTTGTTCCTTATTTACTTGACTAAAAAAATAAAATGTAAACAAAAGGATGATCTATAAATCCACAAAGACCCTCGGTCCCAAAGTGCACAGATTTCATAATTGACCATATATTGCACATAAACGAAAAGGGAATTTGTCCATTTTTAAAAACTTTTCAAAGATTTTTAAAAGATTCAAAATTTTTGTAAAATTTGAGATTTTTAGGAAACTTGTACGCTCTGGGTGTGCAATAAAGGAAAAATGATGTTTTTTCCCTCATATTCAAAATGTATGCATTTGTTTTTTATTAAATTTACATTCCAGCACCGTAATTCTGACAATCTCTCAACTTTATAAATCCCTAGAAGTGAAGATGGGCAAGGTACCACATAGAAATCCTCTTTTTTAAGATAAGATTTGCCAACAATCACTGCTTCCGAATCTTTATGGCATATATTTCTTATAATGACTATCGTACCATCTAATAAAACACAACAATTGTTGGGATGTTTTATTGTTAACGTGAAATCATCAAAACATATGGCCATATGTTGAGGACCAGAATAACCCTCTGGTAAGATACCACCAAAATATTCTGCTCCCAAGCTCATCTTACTAGAAAATTTTGAGTATATTTTCTTGGAATGCTTTTGTTCTTCAAGCCTGTTATTCAATTGCTGAAGTATTTTATCAGGCTTTCTTATCATTCTTTTCAATTTGTTAAGATAGCTCTCAAACTCAAATGCAGAAAATTTATTTAAATCTCCATATTTCAAAACATCTGCAGGTAGATGGATTAATGCATGAATATTATATGATACTAAGTGTGTGCCATATAATTCTATAAAGATATTGACAAAAGACAGCAATAAATCTTGTGCATAAGAATTGTGAGAAATGCATAGTTTTGCTGAAGATAAAATAGATACAGCAGTATGCAAGATATTAAAGTGCGTAAAATATTCCAGCTTTAGAATGTCTTTGAGAAAAATGGGTGCGGTATACAAGAGAAATTGGCGAAATTCTGTTGCCTTCCATCGGTCAATATGCTTAAGTGATTGAGGCTTTCTAGCAAATTCATCAGGAATGTCACTTTTTAAGGCCTCTAAAGAAGCTGAGAAAGAATCTACTTCTCGCCCAGATAATCGATAAGATAAATTGCCTTTTAGCCATAATTTTATGAGCTTGCGTACAACACCTAAGCATATTAAATGCATATAATCTAGGGGAATCTGCTCAACCATTTTAAAATTTGAAATTGCTTCTAGAGGCGAATAACCAAGATGATGTTCTGGTTGACGCCTACCACGGAAACTTTCATCATTTCGCAAGGTGGCATTTACTTCAGGAAAACACATTCGGCCATTTAAATGATCCCCCTCGGTTATACATTTAGGACATGCAAAATATCCCGAATGTCCTTTAGTAAATGTTACGAAAGAACGGGCAGGTGCATCACAGATAATACCATCTAAATTTACAAGAATTTGTAATCTATTGAATAAAAATCCAGTGCTTAGATCATTAATTTCAACCACAAATGGATTCAAAAAATCTAAGTTTTCCGGTTTATGAGAACCAAAATACAATGCAGCTGTAAAAATAAAACTCAGTTTAAGAATATCACATTTAACCAATATAGGCCACAATTGATTGATTGAACTTTTTGCGACAGGCAAACCATCAACATTAACTAACAAATGAATGTCCAGATTTGTATTTAAATATGGCAATCTTTTGAGAATGTTACAAATACCATCTTTTATACCAAAGTAAATGTATTCTCCTCCACCTACAGATAAAGTATTTATCACACGAGGAGTTTTCATAAGTGTGCGATAATCTTTTGGCAATGAGTTATTACCTATACCATGTTTCTCAAGTAATTTAAGAAGTTCATTTAGTGCTTCTTTTGTAATTTGATGAGAAATTGCCCATTCCTGAATATCTTCTGCTAAGGAAAATTCTTGTGGCTCAGAAGGGTTTTCCTTTTCTGCTTCACTCATTTTCAAAGAATCATCACTAAAATTATCTTTATTTGATGAACTGTAGCTACTTTTAGAACCAGAAGAGTAGCTGCTTTCAGAATCAGAAGTGTAGCTGCTTTCAGAATCAGAAGTGTAGCTGCTTTCAGAATCAGAAGTGTAGCTGCTTTCAGAATCAAAAATACTACATCTGTTTTCAGAATTTGAAAATTTTGTTGATGAAGTAGCAGCTTCATTGATCGACTTTGATGCACTTTGTAATGGGTTTGTACATCCACTTTGAATTGATTTGTCTGGAGTTACATTTCGAAGTTCTAAGTTGAAAAGTTGCAAATTTACAGCATCCTTAACCTTCCTGTAAACTTGCTTGGCTCGTCTTTTCTTCTTGTCCTTGGGCATAACTTCAGCAATTAGCTTTCAAATAGTAATATTTTGCTAAAACGCACATAAAAAAAAAATCAGATTCATAACGTGGAACAAAATAACTTAATATGTTGAATATTCCAGAATATAACAGGTACAAATAACGCAGAAATCCCAATTACTTGTAGTATTTGGTGCAGAACACATACCTGTAAATTTTAATTCTTGCATATAATGTGTAATACACATTATATGTTGTAATATGGAAAAAAAATAACCAAGCAGTCAACTTTCAAATATATTTAAAAAGAAATTTTCTTTAAAATGGGGTCAAACTATGCTTGATAGAACGTGAGAATTTACAAAATGCAAGCCAAAAAAGAAAAAAACCAATGATTTTTCAAAAATTAAAAAAAAATGTATGAAAATCTAATGAAAAAAAAATTAAAATATATTATTTGCCAGTTTTTGGCCATATCACAAAAATCCAGATGGCTTTTTTTCTTTCGTTTTAACCATTTAAAAAAACTGGCTCTATTGAAAAAAAGGATTTGTTTAGCAGCTAATTCTCATTGACAAGAGTGGAAAATTTTCAGAAAATCTTACCAGCCAGCAAGATAAAACACAGAGTTGAAAACTGTTAAAACAAAATGTACGCGACCACAAAAATAGTTAATTACTATTAGTATGATGCAACATTTTCGTAATTTTTTTATAAAATTAAAAAATATATACTACAGAGGAAAAATTAGTATAGGATAAAACTTCTTGTATACTATGTTTACATCATGCAAATTTGGAATGCTGCAAAATATAGCTAATTGGTAAAAAAATAAAGTTTTTTGCTTATCTCTATAGCTTGTATTTTTTGAAAGATAATCAAAAAATTAACTTACCCTGACATAAAATACACTCGCCAGTGGCAAGTAAAATGATATTTTCGCACCCCTGCTTATTAAATCTGCAATTTATTTTTTATATACCCATAACAGTTTGTTAACCAAAATTTAAAAAATACTTAAGGAAGAATCATAGACGTGTGCAAGAATTTCGAGGTGGGAAATATAGCACAGAATTCGTTTTTCTACCCGATGCAAGCAGATTTGAACGATTTAGCTGTATTTTCAATATTTCGTTTTTTCGCCATGTGCTTGCTCTTCAATTGGATTATTTTTTCAAGAAATAGCTATACTCTGCAAAATATATTCATCAGCTTTGATTCCACATGCATTTCAAATGATTTATTCTTTTTTTTTCACCAGATAAAAATGCCAAGTGGATTTTAACCATTTTGGATCTGGTGTACTAGTAATAGTACATGTCATTTCATAGAGTATTATTTTGTCTAAACAATTACTTTTGTTACTATCTACATACAGTAATGATAGTATATGGCTATGATTTCATTTATGTTTGGACATTTAGAACAATAAAAGTTTGCTTAAAATTCTCTTTGCACCGTTGGAGATTCCTTTATTTTATACATATATTTCAATCTTTAAATTTAAAATATAGGTTACTTTTCTGAATCATGTGTGATAAAATAAAAAAACATTAGAAAGTTGTAATATGTGTTAAATGGTGTTGTAACACTATATTTTCCAAACGTCTCCAAAAATTCTTCCATAACCTATTATCATATAAACATGAATTGAATAGCACACAAAATAAGTACATTCGTTAGATTTCAGACAATGAGATAATCTTTAAACTTCAGTAAATCTATTTAGATAGCTACGATTAACATTATTAAAGTAAAAGTCATTTTGTTCTCAAACTTGAAATAAAATCAGACCCGAAAGGGTTAATGCTAATACTGTTAATTTAGCAGATATTTGTCTGTTGAACAAGGAAATGTTAACGTGAGAATGGATATTAATCTATAAACCAATATCACTGGAAAACATAACTTCTGCTCTGCCACAAAACTCAAATTGTTTCTTATTCAGTTTTTTGCTCAGATTCAAAATCTAGTTTTAGATTTTTTTTTCCAGCATGTGTAGTTTGAAATATTTGTATATTTCGATTTATGCAATTTATGTACAACTAGCTAAAGTACCTGATGTTGCCCATAATTTTAAGACCGTTTGTTTTGAAAAACCCATTTCAAAATTTAACATACAACATAAAAAAAAAGCAGCAGCAAGTGTTGTGCACATTAATCAAATGAAAACCCAATATAAAATATAAATTATATAACAGACGCAAAATAATACAGCTGTAAATGAACGTATTTCCATTCATTATTGGAGCAATTAACTTAAAATAAACTTCAGTAAATCTATTTGGATAGCTATGATTAACATTATTAAAATAAAAGTAATTTTGTTCTCAAAATTAAAAAAAAGGCCCCAAAAGGGTTAACCCTCTTGTCACACTGATCCTCATATGAGGGTCCTACTTCGAATTGCAATATTTGAAAGAAAAATATTTTTGTTGATGGCTTTACTTATGTTTCAGCATTTAATAACAGAATATTAATAAAAGTTCTATTAATTATTAGTAAACAGTTGGTGTTTCTTTTAATTCAAAAATATGTTTCACTCTTTAAATTTAAATTAGGGACTCCTTTTCTGAATTAGTAATTTGTGATAAAAAATACTACTAAATTTTTTTATTTGTTTAATCTGGTTGTAATATGACATTTTCCAAACGTCTTAAAAAATTTTTCCTTAGGCTATTTTTATATGAAAAACACGCAACATAACTACATTCGTTAGGTTTCTGAAAAGAACAGAATCGTTAAATTTCAATAAACTAACTTCTGAGATTTCGATAGCTACTTTTAATTTTATTAAAGTAAAGTAATTTTTCCCAAAATTGGAAAAAAAATTTGGTGCTGAGAGGGTTAAGGACATTGCAATATCTTCAATATGTTAGATTATTTTTCTTCAAGAGATACTTTTTTTTTGGGGGGGGGGGGGTCTTCAAATTTCTTTTTTTTGCTTAGATGTCTTACACTGTTCCTACACAATTCTGGTAAAAAAACTTCCTGATTTTTCCAGGTTTTCCCAGACTTTATTCAAAAATTTCCTTGACCTTTCTCAGTAAAAATTCGGCTTATATATTGTTATAAAACCTTCCGTAATGAACTTTAATTTAGATAAATGCTAGAAAAAAGTATGTGCTGCAGGAATTTCCAATTTTTTAATTATTTTTTATAATGTTATAGAGTTTGCATAAATTACATAAAATTTTTTGATTGGATGAATAATTCAAAATGTCTTCTTTAACGACAATAGAAATTCTGATGGGAGTAGTACATCAAAAATTCCCAGACTTTTTGCCTAAATTTTCAAATTCCCTGACCCGTAGAAACCCTGTATTATCCCAGAGTCCGCCATCTTGGATTTTTTTTCTTGCATGAAAAATTCTTTTTCGCTAAGTAGTAAATGTCGCCAATGGCTAAATATTGTTGATAGATTAATATAATATCGAAAAAACTGGAGTATAATAATTATAACTATTAAAAACTTTTTAATTCACACCAAGAAAAAATCCAAGATGGCAGACCCTGGGATTATAAGACATCTGTTACATTTTTTTTTTTTTTTTTTTTTTTTTTAAGAAAAAAATGAAAGATTTTTTTTTTTTTTAAGAAAAAAAAAATCACTCTGGAAAGACTACAAAATGGTGGCTCATTTTTAAAACGAAATAAATACCTACCAAAATACTAAAAAGAAAAAAAATTTCAAAGAAAACAAAGTTTGGAATAAAAAATAATCTCAAAAGATACTTAACACCTTTATAGCCTTGTTCGTAAAACATTGAAATGAAAAAGTTACTAAAAACACAAAATTATATTTTGTATTTAGAAAAAAATGGTACTTGTTAGTTTTCCGTCGACAAAAAATCTATCGCCAAACTATAAGATTAAGTGCCAATAATGGTTGATTGTAAATGCATAGCTGCCAACCTTTCACTAATTTTCCGTAATACCTGGATTAATTTGACCCAGATTAACCACTTTCAAACCAGAAGTTTTATTTCATGAATTTTTATTTAATTCAAGGTTTCTGTGGGAAAATATTTAATTTCATTTCTTTAAAAAAAATTTGGTTCGAAACCTATTAAACCAGGGTCAAATTAACGCACGTATTACGGAAGATTAGTTTAAGGTTGGCACCTATGTAAATGTCACATTCACTTGACTTTAAGCAAGTTACACGTGTTTATGTCATCAATTGATTTTCATTTCACCGTTTTATTTGTATTCTTATTAATGTTATACTAATTTATTTGTTCTTTTGTTATTTAAAATAAAAATTATGTCAATTTGTATAATTTGGCGATTTATATAATTTGGCAAAATTGGTCAACGGGATAACTAACATGTACCAAAAAAATTTACAAGCACACAGTTAAAGAAACTTTTTGAAACTTTGTTTCTGAGCCTGACAACATTGCATATGTTTTACTTTATCATATCAATTTTTGGTTTAATCAATTTTTACACATCTAAAAAATAAATAATGTTATTTTACTTCTGTTAAATTTATTTTGTACCTATATCAAACCAAAAATGCATGCCCTGTCCTATATTACAAGTAAGACTTAACAGCATTAGAACATAATTCAATGTGTTATAATAATGTAACACCGTAAATTTGCAACACCAAGTTTACCCATTACATCCCCTTTCCTCATTTTTATCATTTCTCCATATTTTTGCATTAATCAAAGAATTAGAATAACAAAAAAGCTTATTTCAGTAAAAACACAATGCTCATGCCTTGATACTTTTTACTCGTAATGAAAACAACACACAGAGTTCAAATTAATTTATACATTCGAGCATAAATATAAAAACAAAATTTGTTCATTTCGACATTAAAATAAATTTGCTATCTTTTAATTAAATAAATTTACTGTACTTAAAACTAAAAGTACACTACACACGTGTGCTAAACGTAAGAATAATAATCTAAAACAATCATCTATTTATTAATAATTTGCTTTAAGATCTAACGAGACTTTCATTCTGAATTTGCAGTTTCTGATCGTACTATATTATGATTGGAACGAGAGCTAATTTTTAGTATCAGCAAATATGAATTACAATATTTAATAACTACCTTAGAAAATAAAATTAAGAAGAATTCTTACCTTATATATGTTGATTCTAAAAAAAGTTCATAGAAAACTTGAAGCAAATAAACATACACGTGCTGCAACAACTTCTCGTTTGGAACACGATGTTACGAGTTGAGAGGTCAGGGAAAGGCTGCCAGCTACTGAAACGTCGGTTACAGAGTATCCACCGGCCGTTTGGTGGACAATTTGATCGGATGGTACGTTCAGTGTATCCATCGGCTGTTTTGGGGACGGTTTGAACTGGACGGTCCGTTCTTTAGTATTCTACGGACGTTCACAGGATAGTTTTATAGGATATGACAACTACAGGATTTTTAGGATCATTATAGAGCATCCGAAGGACGACTGTGGTTGTCTGGGATATATCAAATTGATTTACAGTAAGTCAGAATAATAAGATATTTCCATTAAAATATAAAGAATTTATTTAACTTTTACTATCAAATGATACTTTTATCCTTTTTTGCATTCAAAATATTCTTACACTCTCTCTCTCATAATTCATGCGGCGATATTTTCTGAAATAACCTTTAATCAAGTAAATTTTATTGTGGAGGGTTTGTGTCCCTAATGATAAATAAATTTGAAAGAATGAGTCTGTTCTGCACAAATTACATTAAAGCAAAAGGTATGGTTAATGTAGAATATGTATGTTAACAAAGCCTTTGACATTGGAATCAGCACATACAATATTCCACTTATTCAATAAGCATTGAACTTTGAAGGGGAGAGCGGGTGCATTGAGACCTATAGCGGCAATTCAATAAGCATTAAAAACATACCCAGAAACTGATAACAACATGAATGAAAGAATATGTAAATAAAAATATACATACATAATAAATCCAATAATCATGCAAATCATTATTTTAAAGTGAAAACTATAGAATTAAAATATTATTTTGCTCAATATTTTTAAAATTTATATTTCAATATTTATAAAACAATCTTCATAAATCAGGTTGCGCCATCTAGTGACTATCTAGTTTGACACTAGTTCTGTTTTCAGATGTACAGTTGTACTTGGAATAGTGATATTTGATATTCCATCTTGAAAATGAATCTTAGCTAATGCACCTAGTGAATGAATTTTTACATTTCTTACTTTATAGAAAACAGAAAGTAAGTTATTATGAATTTCATAAGGGCCTTTTTATATGTGCATGGAATTTGCAGATGGTGATGAATATTCAAGTGTTTTTCTTTTTTCTATTAGAGTTTTTACATCTTGAGTTGTAACATATCATTCTCTATTTAAGACATTTTCCCTGACAATTAAAAACCTTTATAGGAAATACAGAAAGGCTGTATATTTTTTAGTATCTGAATAACTGTGCATTTTTTGCAAGAACGAAAATGACTTCACGAATGTCCCAGGAAGCAGCCAATTTTGATTTTAAAAAAAATTGCAAAAAACGGAAAAGAAACTTTTTTCCTGAATTTATTTGACAAGATAGCTTTCAATATTCAGTGAGATTTTAGCAATATTCGGCTGAAGTATTCGACCAACAAGCCTTCAATATTCAGCAAAAGGGCCGAATACCGAATATTCGTCCCATTAAAAACAAAAATATGGCGTAGTCAAAAAAATTAGAAGAACTACACAAAAATAACATAGGACAGTCCTAAAATGGCATAATGTATGCACATCATTAAATGTACAATCGTAGAAGTGTAAATATTTCTTTTTAATTTAATATTTTGATATATAGATTCCTTCAAAAAAAGACAAAACAAACTCATAGCAATACACTTTTATTTTTACCGAGCATATTAATGAGAGTTCTATTTTTGGTAAATTTTTACTTTGAATAAAATACCAAACAGGATGTCATTCAATCAAGTAGTTTAAAAAATATGCAGGCAGGCCAATACATTTTTTTTTTTTTTTACTTGGGGCTCATAAATTTTGTGAAAAATAACATTTTGTCACGAAAGATGAAATACAGTTTCTCAAATTAGAACCAAACATTTATTAATAACAACTTCTTTAAATCCTTCAACTAAAGTTTTCAATTCTGGTGAGCTTATTTTGTTTAATTATTAAACATTTTAATAAAAATAATCAATGAAAAGTATGTTTTTATGAAATGGAATTTTGTGAAGGGACCTGTTGAAATTATTGAAAAGAAATTTGTGAAGAGGCGTTTTTTATTGAAAAGAATTTTGTGAAGGAGCCTGTTTTATTAAATGGATTTTTGTGAAAGGGCCCTAAATAGGCCTCTCATAAAAAATATATATACAATTTTTACATATGAAAACAAGTAATTTCCACAATGAAAATAACTTATACAAAAATATTTTATATGAATTTTATTTCACAATAAAAAAACACTGCACATATGAAATGTACTGAACTGATCAAATACTATAAATATTTTTTTTTTTATCATTAAGGTAGTTCTCCAAAGAAAAAAAAAAAAAAAATCGCTGAATATCAAACTTTGACACATATTCTGGCTCATTTTTAAGCATAAAGTTTTGGTTATTGAGATGATTTGTAATCGAACACTTTCTTTTGCTATTTTTCAATAAATGAATTTTATCTTGATTAATAGCAGTTATTGTCTCAGGACAGCAGATGTTTTCCCTTCCCCACACTAATGTGTCTGAAACCTCTTTAAAATGTCTACTTTGGCAGTACTTTCTAAAAAACTCTAGTTTTTACAATGAAAAAAGAGTTTGATTACATAGTTTCTTATGATAATTTTAAAATTCCTGACTCAACAACACAAAACTTTCTGAGCCATTTATAAATATGAAGGCATAAAATTGATGAGTTTGACTATTGAAGCAGTTTTTTTTTTCATTCCTTGATAAATAAATTACTTTTCAAATTGTAAGTGATTCTTGTTGTGGGGCAACAGGTTTTCATGTGCTATCTTTCGGTAATTCAGTTCAGAACACCCACTTTGAGTGTATTTCCAGAATGATCTGCTTTTATCAAAACAAGGTTAAAATGACATTTGATTACTATAGTTTCTGAATAACATCTTCCACTTTCAAGTGTTCTTGAGCAAAAATGAATTCAGTAAAGTAGCTCCTTTAAATTTTAAGAACAGCTTTAATAACAGCACTTGTCAATTTGATATGTTTGTGAACAAAAATGTATCAGAAAGTAACCAGTTTGAACTTGAGGTTTAATTAACTTAAAATATATCTGATCACCTGATTTTTCATAAGATAATTCTGAATATTTTTCAAAAGAAAAAAAAAACAATGTATTTGGATATGAATGAGAGTTGGAGATGGGCGATTCTAGAAAAATGAAGTATCAATAAACATAAACATCACATAAAACAACATCTATCACAATAAGAATTGATTCTTAACTTCTAGTATCAGATGTTCTATAATCAATACTTTCATATTCACACACAGATCAGCTTAAAAACAGTAATTCCAAAACTTAGCGATCAAGTGGCAGGAAATTTGATCATAAATAGTGATAACGGGGACGGGGATAAATAGATACTTCCAGCCTTAATTTCATAGCAATTTATATTCTTTCGATTTTACTATTTTAACGGTAGCGCTGCTGTCAAATGTTGTACATTGGTTTTTTTCGTTCCAGATTAAATAGTTATATTTTTAGCTTAGAAGCCTAGTTATTTAGGTTACTAGTTTATTAAGTTGCATTTTTCAAATCCCCCCCCCCCCCTCCCAAGAAATCAGAACCTTCTTAATTATGTTTTTGACGTTCTTCCCAAGTCATTTGGCTAACAACCAAACATTGATATTATATCTGCTACACTTAGTGGCCACAATCTATGAATTATAATCAACATTTTTGGCTTATTTCCAGTTCAAGTTTGAATAAACTAGTAACCCAAATAACTAGGCTTCTAAACTAAATATGTAATTATTTAACATGGAAAAAATCCTGTAATACAAAACTAGATAACAGTTCTAACGCTAAAACAATAAAATCTAAAGAAAAATATATACAGTATACTCCCTCAAATCTACAACCCTTCAATGCAGATGTAAACAATGAAACTTTCAGTTCAGATGTAGGGGCAAATTTAAAGAATTTTTTGGTTTTATATCATTCCATATGTATTTTAATATGTAATTCTTGATAATACGACTGAACTCATGGTTTTCATGAAGAGAGTATAAATTTATTTATATAAAAAAAAAAGGAACAGATGTCATATTCACCCCATATTGGCGCGATTTTTTTCTGACGCCAATATCATATAGGCAACGGATACTTAACTTGCGCCAAAGTGTCGTTATTTTGCTTGATGTGGTAACCCGGATTATGTTTATGCTGTTGATGTTTTCGCCAAATTGGCAACCTAAAAAAATCGCACCAATATGGGGCGAATATGACATCTGTGCCAAAAAAATGCTGATATTACTGATAAGCACAATATTTTTATCAAATATATTTATTTATTAATCAAGCTTTTTTGGTTATTAAAACTGGCTAAACCTAACGCAGCAGAAAATTGACACTACTTCAAGAAACTTTAACACAGAAATTTAAATAATCAATAGGCTGTTAATCAATCACTTGACATCGTTACATGCTCATTAGAAACAAACAAACAATTAAACATACAACAACTACACTGGTCGCAAATATAGTACTCCATCTCATAAGCAGGGGATACATAAATAGCTGTTTGAAGAAAAGCCCAACTCTGCTAACTTTCTGTCATAATAACATTTGTGTCATTGAAATGATTCCATGAATGTAGAATTTAAAAACATTTTACCATATGCGAGCCCCCCCCCCCCCCAAATGATATTGTGCTTTCTCTAGATTCAGAGGTTAATCGGGCCCTGTACACATACCATTTTTTTATACATTTTCAAATAAGACATTTACTTAGACTGCGTTTTACGACAAGTTATTTATTTCAAAATAAAATTTAGATATTTTAAAATTGATATTTATAAAATATAAAACTTTTATGAATAAAATGTTAAGTGTGGACATTCAAAAGCAGAAAATATTGCTTTTAATCATCTAATCCAGCCATACTCAACCTTTTTTTCAAACGCGCCACAAACATATATTTGTGATGCTAGCTAGGCCACAACATACTTAAAAAAAACATTATAACCAAGTTAATATTATCAGTGTGGTTGAACTTTTGTAGCAGAAGGAATGTCATAAAAAATTTTAACACCACTATTTCCAAACAATAAATTTCATGGTAAATTTTTAGTACAAATGTTGAAGAAATAGGCCGCGAAATGTTTTGTTTGGAAAGAGTATCGTAAAAATGTTTTGATGCCTAGCGTAAAAATGATTTGATGCCTTTTTTTTCCGCGAGAAACATTCAACCCTAAAAAGCAGTATTAGCATATAATAAAATGTAATAATATACCAATGCAAAATTTCTGTGTTCTAAAAAAATAATAATGAGGAGATTTTCTCCAATAAATCAGTTTTGTTCAATGCAAAAAAACTTTTTATTATTTGTTTTTTACTGTACAAATATATACAGCAAATTAAATTAATATTTAACAATGTTTGATAAGTGTTGGAGATTAACATAAATAGGACATGTAAAAAGAACTTTTCACTAAGAAAATGGCATTCAAGATGTTTTAGCATAATTTTAAATAACAGAACAGATTGTGTCTTCCCATAAAAATATGTAAAACAACAGTGAACATCTTAAATACCATATTTTATGGAAGAAACGCCGCGGCGTTTACGAGTTTGAAAAGTGCGGAGTTTACAATTTTTTTTTTTTTTTTTTTTCGTGTACATAAAATTTGGATAAAATAAAAATTCCTCAAGATTGTTTTCAAGTCTCCTGCTTAACAATGCAAAACTTTCTGACTTTGCCGATAATGAAAACTGTGACATTTCTGATGATGATACCGAACCATACAGCATACAGGTGAACAAAGAAAATTTACAACTTTTCCACTCAGATATTGACGACTCAGATTTTGAGGGTTTCGAATAGAAACTAAAGAAGGCCTAAAGTGTATACGACATAAAAAGCGTACTGAGTTGTGCGGACCACTTAAAAAAATGGGGAGCGATTAAGGAGAGGGGTCCGTGTCCCGCGCTCTGGATGGTTTTAAAAGCAATTGATGTCTCCTTACTTTAAAAATTACATAAAAATTTTAAAACATTTAAATATTTTGAATAAAATTGTAGAATCTTAAGTTATTAAAAAGGAGGTACACTACACTGTCCAGAAAACTTTGATTAAAGTTAAGTCAATGAAACACTGTCGACAAAAATAGCGATCCCACAGGTGCAGCATTTATGGCAGGTGCGGTGATTACGATATTTTAAAGCTTATTCAGAACAATTTTGAGGAGTTTCTTCCATAAAATTCAGCCCCCCCCCCCAAAAAAAAAAAAAAAAAATTCTTAGCAAAAGTTCCTCATCAGGTATTGTCTAGTTTATATTTTAATAAATATTATGTGTGCTGTTGTTACATTTTAAAATAATGACAAAATTTGAAAAGTACTAGGAAATATAAGTTTCAACTTTCAGATGAAATAAAATAAAAAATAAGAAATCTTAATATCTTAAGAAAAACCACTGATAGAAAGGATGAAAGGAATATATTTATTTATTGAGGCAACTTTTAGGCCGAACATAGCCGAATATTTTTTCAGAGTAAAAGAATGCTTTAAAAAATTAAAAATTTGTATATAAATAATTTTTTAAAAGAAAACAATACATTTTAATTGTGAAATATACAAGAATTGTGCATATAGTGCATACTATATTTTGTTTTTAGGCAAAAATAAGTTCATTATTCGGCAGCCGAATAGGCCGAATATTCGGCTGTAATTTGGCCGAATATTCGGTATTCGGCCAAACCACTATTCGTTGCATCACTAATCTAGTGTATGCTTAATTTGTAGCTATTGTTATATTTAAATTTTGTTTCCAAGAATGAACTCTAGATTGACAGGAGTGAGACAAATAGTCTTTAGTCAAACGAAACCCTAAAAATTATCGTCAACCTGATCAAACTTGATACAAGACTCTAAAGGGGAAAAAAACCTCACAAAAATTTTCGTACACAGCCTTGCATTTGTTAGGGACAACTCTGCAGAAAAGTACTCACATTTATTTATTTATTTTTGAGGAAATTTAAGCATATTAAAGGATTACACAAAAAAAATCTATTTTTTTTTTACAGAATGCTTTAGCTAGATGTATACTCTAATAAAATTTTTTGTGCATACAAACAGAAACAAATAAATTACCTCCCGGGCCCATAGGCTACACTTTTTTAGAGACCACCTCCTTTAAATTGATATATTTTAGTGTTTTCTGGGATTAAAAACAGAAAGAAGTATTTATATTGCAGGTAAATATTTAAATTTCATAACATTCAAAATGTGATAATTTGGTATTTTTCTAGAATTATTAGGACCTAGGGGCCATATAAAAAATAAAATTTCTCATTTTAATATTCATACAACCCATCATAAAACAAAAGCTGTATGTGATTTGTATGCCTTTTTTTTGCAATTGAAAGAACGTTTCTCTCATCAGTAGTTTAAATGATAATCGCCATAGCCTCTATTTTGAATCAACTAGTATGATGCAATTCTGAGAATCTTTTGCATAATGTTTTTTTTTTCAGATTAGATTTACAGTAAATAAGTTTAAAAATTCATATATTTTCACATAAACATTTATATAGAATATCTAACCTTAAAAGAACTTTCTTAGTTGAACAATGGATTTTAATAGAATAAATAGACATGGTTGGATGATCACTCAGGATGCGAAAAATAGGGAAAATGCTTGATTAAACTTAACAGTTTCTTTAAAAGATATCATTTGTAGAGATGCTGTGACTACAAAAACTGTATCTGTATATATATCCAATGTGTATGTACAAACTGGAAACTAAAAAATTGTAAGGATCCAATATTTTCTTCTTACAGGGTTCCTACACAATTCTGGTAAGAAAAATTCCCTGACTTTTCCAGGTTTTCCCTGACCTTTTCTCAGTAAAAATTCGGCTTATATATTGTTGTAAAACCCTCCACAATGGACTTTAATATAGATAAATGCTAGAAAAAAGTATGTGCTGTATGAATTTCCGCTTTTTAATTATTTTTCATATTGTTATATTGTTTGCAAAAATTTTATATAAGAAGTTTAGTTTGGATGAATAATTAATTCAAAATTTCTTTATGTACGACGATAATAGAAATTCTGATGGAAGTAGTACATCAAAAATTCCCTGACCTTTTCAAATATTTAAAAAATTCCCTGACATTTCCCTAACTTTTTGCCTAAAATTTTAAATTCCCTGACTTTTCCCTGACCCGTAGAAACCCTGTCTTATGAATATCAAAAATGAAAAGGGGAGCAGCATTTGGAATCTATCATGTATATGTTAATTATGTACAAGACTCAATAAGTGAGTGAAACAAATATTCTTCATCATTTCTCTTTTACATAAAATATTAGCCTGATATGAAGAAAAAAAACCTGAAAGAAAATCTTAACACAGACTCTCCTTTCCTTCCGGGCGCCAGGCTTCAACCTAGTCAGCCTAATGGATAATCTGCCTCTGCATGCAAATATCAAATAAGTTTGTTTAACCTTTAACTACTGAAACAGAAAATTTCGCAAAGTTACTGTAAGCAGATTACTAAGATAGAACGGACGTTAAATAAAAAGTTTGATTAACTCCCTGAAGGGAAGAGTTCCATATCCTGTTCTGTATGGTGCGATCGGCGAAGGAATACAAAATGGCGCCAAAAGGCTATTTTAGCATCTTATTAATTTTTTTAAGATGTCAGAAAAACATGGTTTTTAAATTTTTATAAGCATATATTTTTATATTATAAACAATGTTATAGTACATGTATTATTTTTATATATGTTATGCACTCAATTATATATATATGCGTATACACATTTATATATTTATAATTTTATATATTTATTTTACATCTGAAACTAAGCCATTAATGTTATATACATATTAACATAAAAAAAATGCACAAAAAAATATATATATTTACTCAATATTACATTTACAGAAAAATATCATTTAAAAAATCTCAGAAAATTATGAATTAAAAAAAATTAATTATAAAAAAATATGTATTCAAAATTATTAGTTATCCACCAGTAGCATTCAAGTAATAAAAATAGCAACCCCAAATGCTGAAAATCACAACAATCACATTGAAAAATTCATTGCCAAAAAAAAAAAAAAAAAAAAAAAAAAACCGCCAAGAAAACCAGAACAGTATATATGGAACTCTTCCCTCATTGAATACTGTTTTTGATCTCAACTCTGCACTAATACTAGGTCTAGTGGTATAAAACTGTGTGAAAATTGAAAAAAGCAGAGGTCTGTGAGAAAGACATTACAGCTGTTGAGGGTTATTATAAACTGTTCAAATTAATGTAAATGTAAAGTTCTATTTATTTAAGTGGCTAATACCTATAATGTGTTTCTTTTAAAACTATTAAACCAACAGACATAAAAATATATAAATAAATAAAAACATGAAGTCTAAAATCATCAATGTCACAAATTTATTTACTTTTTTCACTGCTGAAACAATAAAACTAAAGGAATTTTTTAAAAATATATTAAAGTACTCATAAAATTCCTTGTAATAATTAATAAATGTAATTTATTAAGTAACAAAATAAGCTAACATG